>JBBBDQ010000129.1:255000-447500 GCA_037127315.1 Ascarosepion bandense | reverse complement strand
TGTTAAAATCAATAGACAAGTTATGTCTTTTATATATTTTAACAGCGTTGTCTTGTTGGCAAATTAGTTTCTGTATCTTGTTGATTGGTAATAGTAATATTAGCCGTTTCCTTATAAGGAAGCATTTGGCATTAATTGACTGTATATCCAGTATCACTGTCATCTGAAATTTATAAAATTTTTATCTTAAAATGATTTTTCATGAAAATAGCTTTCTCAAGTTATTTAACTGTTATTGCACTTTCCAGTATTGATGGGGGTTTCCTTCCTAAACATTTTATCTGAAGTAATGTGAAATATCAACATCTTGATTATCTCATTATTTTCTCTTCAAGTTATATGTTCTTCCATTTTAGCTGTGCTTGCTGTTGAAAGTTTTCAAGTGATGTAGTTTCTGTTATTTGTTACAATTCTTTGTTATTCTGTAGTACCTGTCCATAATGTTCAAAGAAGGATGGTCTTTGCCAAGACCCACAGGCTTCATTCACTCAAAGCCATTCTTAATCATTGATCTGAGAAAGTGGCTGTATACAGCTAACAGTTTAAATATTTCTGAATGAGTCTGGCACCATACAGGACATCCATATGAAAGTCTTGATCTGATGAGGTTATCTTTACAATATGACTAGAGCTTTAAGGTTAATGTTTTGGCCTTGTATCAAACTGCTGAGTTAAGTCAAACTATCCCTAGTGCAGCCTATTGTACATATAAATCAGTTTCATCTAATTTCTTTCTGTCTAATAATGACTAAAGGTAGTTGGAAGTTCATAATCTTAAGAACACAAACTATAGACAGTTCCTTTTCACCTTCAAGATATTAAAACTAATTTTATGGCTAAATTTCTGAGTATATATAAATATAGGTTTAAAAACTCTTAGACAATACTAAGTAATATAAAGATGCTCAGTAAAGTGTCCAATGTTGTGTAGAGCTTGAATATTTATATTAAAAAATATAACTACCATAGTTAAGGTAGTTATATTATACATTTTATACATGTGTACTTACACTGCTTTTTTTTATATATGTGGATGCTTATAGATAAAATTTGTTTCTTTATATAAGACTGCATTATCTATCAATAACTCAAAAAAGAAGTTAAAAGGTTATTTTATGTATTTTTGCTATTAGTCTACTGAGCCAAATGTTTTAACTTATTTACTCAATATGTTACTGATATGTGGAACAGTATTTGACAGTACTATTCTCAAGAACTGTTGCCATGTCTCTTGAAAATGATCAATGAAGATTATCATTCAAACTTGGAAAAAAGGAGTAGCTGCAATATTTGAATGAAACATATATGTGTACACACATATGCAAACGCACACAGTTTGTCAAAATCAATTTTTTTATTTGTATGACATTATTAAATACAAAAATAAATTAAAGTGATCTCCAAGATTTTTTCTTTTTTTTTTTCCCCCAAAGGCACGTCAACAAATAGCTTTGATGATGACTATGATGACTTCAAGTCAGCAGACAGCAAACCGAGTGATGACACCAGCCAGTTCAGCACCTCTGAGCAATCTGAGGGTGAGGACTTTAAGGCCCTCGATCTTTATGTTGACGATTTTAAGAGCGGTCGAAATTTACCACAGGTTACCTCTCCTAACTTAAATTCTGCACTGAACCCTTTCCGTATAGGGGAGCTGAATAGTACAAATGACCCATCCAAAACCCCACCATCATCATCTACCACACCACCCCTAAACCCCAGGGAAATGGTTCCCCCTGTTTTAAATAAGCCCCCAGGTGAAAGTAATATAGTGGGACGTTTGGGTAGTGACCCTCAAACCATATCCACTTCCACAAAAGCAATAAGAACGGAAGGCTTTACAGAATACAAATCAGCAGATCTGAATGCCGTGGAAGATGAATATTCAGATTTCAAGGCCGCCCCAGTAATTCCGTCAATGAAAGAAGAAATAGAAAGGGCCACCAACCAGTCGGACAGATATGCAGTCTTCAGGGAACTAGAGCAAAGTGTCCAGGAGGAACAGTCCGAGTCTGACCACTGTATCTCCAGCCAAGAAAACGACAGTACTTCAAGCAATAGTAAAGATTGGGTTGACCAGAGCAACAGTACTGAAAATTGGGCTGATTTTCAATCTGCGTCTACGACAGGTAAACATTGGTCACCACTGAGGTCTTTGCAGGACTAACATAGTCTTTCCTTTTTTCACACCACCCTCTCACTCATTTTTCTTTCTCTTTGTTGCTCTCTCTCTCTCTTTTTCTCTACTCCCAACCCTTTCCTCACCCTAGATTCCAAAATTCTCACCTTCCAAACTCTCCTTTGCAGATTTTTTTTTTTTCAATTTCCTGTTTTACTTTCTGCTTATTTTCCCTCCACATGTCCTGCTCCATCTAAGTTCTCTCTTTTTAATAATTCCTCCTTCCCATAACAAACTTGCCTAGGCCCTCCTCCTTCTGTTCTATCTTAACTCAGTCCCTCACTCTGCACTTCCTGTGTCACATTTTGCCTAGGATATATGCCCTGCTATATACAAGTTCCTTCACTGCCCACCCCCATCCCAAGTGTCTCACAAGCTTCTCTTCCCCTGTCAGTTTTCTGCTTTTACTCTGACTCACATTCTATGTCACATCCTAACCCTTATATAACCTTTCCCTTTATCTACTATCCAATCTCACTTGTTTATTTTTTCATTTATTTTTCCTAATGTTACTTTTCTGTTTTTCTTTTTTATACTTTGTTCTTTTCCCTCTTTCCCAACTCTCTTTCTCTGTGTACTCCCTCTGTGTACTTAACTAGAAAATGAGCCAAATCTGTTAGACTACTAATAGTTTTTAATAGTTACTCTTAGTATAATGCTTTATCATATTTTTTTTATTGCCTAGTTTTTGTTTCTTCTCGCTCGTATTCCTGGTTCTGTTTCTGATTCGCCTTTGCTTCCATTATTGTTGGCTTTGGTAGATTTCTGTACTTCTAATTTCTTTTGTAAATGGGCTTCACAATTTTTTTTTATATATATGTTCACTTCTTTCAAGGGTTTTTTTTTATTTATTTTATGTTCTAACACAACTGAACATTTTTTCTTCATATGCTATTTGAGTAAAATGGTTTTATTAATACTTATTTAAACTAATATTTATAAAAACAATGCCTGATAAAAAAATTTATTTATGTCTAAAACCTTTTTAAATTTGAATACAATTTGCAAATTTATTCATTTGTATTTTTATTCCATATAATATTGTTTATTTTATTTGTCATTATTGCTTATTCTATGACATTGCCTTTCCTTTCTCCAGATCTATGACATTGCCTTTCCTTTCTCCAGATCTATGACATTGCCTTTCCTTTCTCCAGATCTATGACATTGCCTTTCCTTTCTCCAGATCTATGACATTGCCTTTCCTTTCTCCAGATCTATGACATTGCCTTTCCTTTCTCCAGATCTATGACATTGCCTTTCCTTTCTCCAGATCTATGACATTGCCTTTCCTTTCTCCAGATCTATGACATTGCCTTTCCTTTCTCCAGATCTATGACATTGCCTTTCCTTTCTCCAGATCTATGACATTGCCTTTCCTTTCTCCAGATCTATGACATTGCCTTTCCTTTCTCCGATCTATGATTCCTTTATGACATTGCCTTTCCTTTCTCCAGATCTATGACATTGCCTTTCTGTCTCACTCTTAGATTTCACATCTGCTTTTCTCTCTTACCCTCATTCTTTAGATTTCTTGTCCAACATTCTCTCTTCATATCTGTGTGTCTCTCTCATTCTTTGGATCTGCACTTCTCTCTCTTAGTGTTTGATCCACACCTCTCTCTCTCCTAATCATTGGATCTGCATTTCTGTCTCCTAAACTTTGGATCTGCACCTCTCTCTTTCCTAATCTTTGAATTTGCTCCTCTCTCTCTCTCTCTCTTTGGATCTGCTCCTCTCTCTCTCTCTCTCTCTCTCTCTCTCTCTCTTTGGATCTGCTCCACTCTCTCTCTCTTCTACTGTTTGGATCTGCTCCACTCTCTCTCTCTCTCTCTTTTCTACTGTTTGGATTCGCTCCTCTCTCTCTTTCGCTTTGCAGGTTCAGTCCTCTCTCTCTCTTTCTCTTTCCTACTCTTTGGATTTGCTCCTCTCTCTCTCTCTCTCTCTCTTTCCTACGCTTTGGATTCGCTCCTCTCTCTCTCTCTCTCATAGTCTTTGTATTCACTCCTCTCTCTCTCTCTCTCTCTCTCTCTCATAGTCTTTGTATTCACTCCTCTCTCTCCCTTACCTAGTTTTTGGATTTGCTTCTCGCTCTCTCCTAATCCTTGGATTTGCTCTTCCTTCCCTCCATCTCTCTTTCTCTCTCTCTGTTTTTGGATTTACTCCTCACTTCTTCTAGTGTTTGGATCTACTTCTCTCCTAGTCACTGAGTTCACTTCTCTCTTTTTATCTCTATCCTAGTCTTCAGATCTGATTCTCTCCCTCTTTCTTACTTTCCTAGTCTTTGGATCCACTTGTCTTTGAATCTGCTTGTTTTTCTTCCCTCATCTTTGTACCCGCTTATCTTTCCCCTCTCATCTTTGGATTTGCTTCTCCTTCTCTTCTAGTTGTCAGACCTGTTTCTGTCTCTCTTTCTCAGTTTCTTTCTCTCTTTCTCCTAACCTTCAACCCAGTTTCTTTTTCTCACTCTTTCTCTCTCACTCTCTCTCACTTCAGCTCAGCTTATCTTTCTCTTTCTCTCTCATAATCTTTAGCACATCTTTCTCCTTGCTATATTCTTCAGCTCTGCTTCGCTTTCTCCCACTTCAGATTCCTACATTGGCTCTTTCTCATCCTCTCTTTTCTCTCTCTCTCTCATCAGTTTCTTTCCTTCCATCATCCTTTTCTCACTCTCACTTTCCCTCTTCCATCTCCCTCTATCTCTCCTACCTGTTTGTCTGCCTCTCCCCCCATTTTGTCTATTTCTTCTCCCTCCTGTCTTGTTAAACTCATTTTTCTCTTTCTCTCTCTTCTCTTTCCTTCATCCACTTTCGTTCTGATTCCTTTCTGTATTTTTCTATTATTATCCTATTACCTCTATTCCTTTTGTCTTATTTCTGATTCATTCTTCAATTTTGTTTGCTATATAAATCATCTTGAATACATGAATATTGATTTCATTTTTTCACAGCTTTATATTTCAGTCAACCACAAGCATTTTAACATTTTCTCACTTTAAACGTTTATGTTCAATTTATTTTGTAATTGTAATTTTATTTTTAAAATGCTTTTTCACCATCATTCATTTAGGCTGGTATCTTAAAAAAATAAAGTCACACACACACACACACACACACACACACACACACACACACACAGAGGCATTGAATGTTAATTCAGAGCTTAGGTTAATGTAACTTAATTATACTTGGAATAAAGTAGCATATTTTCATTTGATTAACAGTTTTAATCATGATTACAATCAGTAGAAAAACAATCTTTACTTTATACAATGAATACATTTTTAATTGATTCTTTTATACTATGAGTTATATATGATTACATGCCATAATTTGATCTTTTTCTCACCTTAAAAGACAATATTTAGCTAATTGGTAAGTTTAGCCCATTTCACACTTGGGACAGATTGCTTTTGTGTCTGAAAGAATAATAATTAACCTTATGTGCTATAAGGAACATTACAAGATGAAAGGATTTGCCTCATACTTTTATAAATTGATTCTTTCAAAATATGGTGGAAATACATTAGATTTGTGAGTTTTCACTGAATTAAAATATTGTCTAAGGAATTCATGTTTCTCAAATGAACAATATTATATATAGATTATTACAACCAAACTTTTAACCAATATAAAACTAAACTTGTAACCATGTTGATCTTCCTGATGGCATTGGGTTTCAACTTGGTATCTATGCTGATGACACAACTATTTACTTTTTACTTACTATTAAGTAAGCCTGATCAGGTCAAATTAGCAGCTGATCTCAGAAAAATGACCTGCAATCTGTTCTTAACTGGAGCAAGGAATGGCTTGTTAATTTTAATGCCTCCGAACAAAACTTCTCTCTATTAATCATCTGATACCCTTTTCTGTCTTCTATCAGAATGGCTGATGCTAACCTGCTTCTAAAAAAGTTTAGTTCTTGACAATTTTTGTGCTAGAGACTCTTTCTCTCCTGAATCTATCTTACATATTTATAAGTCTACCATTAATTTCTGTCACATATGATCCAGTGCTTCTTCTGTATATTTAGATTCTTGATAAAATCCAAAGAATCTGCAATTTTATTTGTCCTGACCTGGCATCTCAGTTTAAATCAATTTCCCACAACCATAACCCTGTACCTTTTCTATAAATACTTTTATAGTTATAGTTCTGATAAACTTTCTGCTATGGTATCTATACCTTATAAATTTAGATGCAGTACTAGATTGGCAGTAAGATCTAATCAATTTACAGTTAAATTAGCTAAATGCAACCATAAGTTCTATGCTAACAGTTTCTTTTCTTTTCTTGTACTTTTTACACATGGAACATAATCTCAGGATACATGCTTTCCAGCAGACTTTGACCTTCACAAATTTAAATGGAATGTCGTGTTATCTTCTATCTTCTTGATTACTCTTCTTTTATTGTTCTTACTCCTTGATAACATTTTTTTTAGTAGCTTTACTACCTTGATTAGTGTGAAATGAATATAAAAATATTAACCAATATTACCAGAATCATAGTTCTAACCAATATTAAGTAGAGTCCCAATACATTTTTCTTTGATTTTTATATGATTAAATGCTACAACACCATGCAATCTAATTTTTAATTATTTAGGTACTGAATCAGTTATTTTAATTTAGATTTTTCAATTATGAAACTGACCATTATTTTTTTCCTTTTCCAGGTTGCTGAGATCAAGATATCTATAAATACTTCAGATTGAACCCTTTATTATCTAATCATTAGTTTATTGTTTGAACTAAATCTTTAAGTAAATTATAAATTAAAAAAAGAAATTTGTTTTATGGCTATTTTTATGAAGAAAGTGTTATATAGATTAATAAGAGGAATTTTACATTATAATGCAGACAAACTAATTATTCAATCTTTGAATTAATAAAATATTGAAAGGGATTAATCAGTTAAATAAAAATTATATATTTACATATCTAACAAGAATTAAAAGCAATTTTCTAATACTTCAACTTTTGACATACAAATACCTTGAATTATTGGAATAATAATAAAAAAATATACAAATTTATTCAATTTTATTTTTTGATATTGTTTTTATTTTATGATAAGCTCTGAAAATTATTTTGTATACCTAAAATTTTTATCAACTTCATTATTAATTAGAAACATATTGTATAAATCTCAGTTTATCACAGCTAATTATATAGTGAACAGCAGAAATACCTGGTAATATATCAGTGTCAATGGTTTCTTTTAGTTGATGTCTTCATTATGTGGGAGGTATTTCTGCTATGCCCTGTATATTAATTTTAGTAAGTTTAATAATGTCTTAGTATTATTAATTGAATTTTTACAATAATTATAAAATAAATACTTTTTCAATCATGAGGCTATATATTTACTGATATATATATATATATATATATATATATATATATATAGATATAGATGTTATTTATTGCAAGTAATTAATATATAAAACAAGAAAAATAACCAAAACTCTTTATTGATGTTATTTTTATTTATAATATTTATAAAATATATTAAATAATATCTGATTACTTTGTTAATATAACATGTTACATTTCTCGTTATGAACATTATTTGAATGAGTTCACATTTGAGTAAATATTTCTTTTTATCTACAATAAAAGAGACATCTACTCAAACACATCTACTTACTAAAATAATGTAATAAAATCATTAATTTTCTTAAATGATATAATTACATGTAAAATTTTCAAAGTTGAAGAAATTCAATTGGTATAAACCACATTTTTTCCTATTGTCAGGAGTACTGATTAACAAATTTGTAAAACACACACATGCACACACTGTTATTCTTCTTGTTTTACTGTGTAATTTTTCTAAACTTTTTTTTTTTAATTAGTAAAATCAAAATGTAAATAATCTAAAAATATTATAATCATTGTAAAATAAAATTATAACCTTTTCTGTCAGTGGGTGCTGAAAAATTTCCAACCCCTCCAACTTCCCAAAATCTGATTAAATGACAGGATTTATTTTAGAAGGGCTTCTTGGTCAGGGTAGTAATTTTTCAGCCACCTTTCATATATAATTTCTTCTTTTTTCCCAATATTCTAGAGATATAAATGCACCACACTTTCTAAAATATTTTAGATATTCTTAAAATTAAAATAATTAAAATGGTTGTAAGTTTAAAATGTTATCCATGTATCTCTCACTTGAAGCATAATCTTTTTTTATATTTTTATTAAAATTATCTTTCCTTATTAGCAAGATTTAAGATTTAACTCTTGTCTATTTCAAAATTACTGAAATGAATAATAGAAAAGTATATCTATTTTGTGTTGCATCAAGATCTAATTATCTTAACTTGTTATTCTGTGTCTTTCCATTTCTTTGAAAATAATCAAAATTGCTTATTTTTCTTTTTACTTTCATGAACCAACCAACATATGCTTTTCATTATTTTCCAATACTAATTTTTAAAAATATTTTCTTATTTTGTTATTTTGCATATTTTTCTCTCCTTTTTCATTTTTGTTTTTGGATGTTCTAATTTCACATTGCTAAAATGTTTGCATATTAATTTTGTTCCCACTTTTTTTTAATGCTGCAAATAATTATATTTTTTATTCACTCAAAAAAACTTAATTATGTTGGAGATCAGTTTTTATGTAGGAAGTTGTTGAGCCTGGTCATATTGTTATTATTAATAATATTAATAATAATTTATGCTTATTTTCACATTTTCCTCTGAAGAAAAATCATGCTGATCATCATTTTTATCACTAAAGTGACTTTGGTTTGTAAAATAACATTGATATTAATTATCTAAACTTGACCCCAATTAATTGCATTTGTTACAGTTCAAACACCTACATACCAAATTACAATATTGAATTGTACATTTTACTATATTTAATCAATTATATATATCTACAGCAGTTTAGGAAAACCTTGAAGACATTACCAGCTACCTCCCTTATAAATACAAATATTTGTTAGGAATACAAAGATTTTCAAAATTTTCAATGACTTAAAAGTTAAAATGTTTTATAAGCAGAATTTTTATCAACTTTTCTGTTTTTTTTAGTATATGTGTGTGTGTGTGTGTGTGTGTGTGTGTGTGTGTGTGTGTGTGTGTCATCAGGTAGTTAACAAAGATCATTTATTACCATCATTGTTAACTACAGACATTGTTTTTACAATGTCGAAACAAAATGTACAATATACTTATATGTTTTATTGTAAAAGTTGAAACTATTTATTGCTCTATTTTAGTATTGAGTCCTGTTTTTTTAAATTAATGTTTTGAACATTGAAATTTTATTCTTTGTTCTTTTACATTTGTAGATATCTATGTATATATACATACTCGTCATTCACATACAAGCCCGTTTCGATGTATCACAGCACATCTGTGTGGCTAGACATCCACTTGCTTCTGGATCAAAACTTGACCAATTTAGTGTCAATTGGAGCCACTAACCCCTATGCGATAGGCTCTTGGAATCAGAGAAGGGAAATTTAAGCATATTATATATATAAGCAGTGTATACACATGCTCTCTCTCTCTATATATATAGCATGTGTATAGAATCAGAGAAGAGAAATTTAAGCATATTATATATAAGCAGTGTATACACATGTTCTCTCTCTCTCTCTCTCTCTCTATATATATATATATATATATATATATATATATATATAGCATGTGTATACACTGCTTATATATAATATGCTTAAATTTCTCTTCTGATTCTATTTTAGGGTTGTTGTATCACTCTTAAAATTCTTGGTATTGATATTGAGGGCTGACAACCCTTTTTACAACCAGTTTTACATTTTCAACCACACAAATTGGTTTTCTGTCAAACAGGTTTGATCAAGTAATCTTGAAACAATTTCTTAAAAGCTGAGTATGACCTCAATCCCAGTTTATTTTCATTCTGAACATAATTCTAACATCTGTGGTAAGGTCTTCTTATCTAAATATTGCCTTCCTAATTATTTTAAATATCATGATAGTAAACAATCCTATGTTAATGGTAATCCATAAAAACTTAAGGTAATTAGTTTTGTGACAAATTATGTGAGTCAGTCTATAAGTTTGTTTTTTTTTAATCATATCACCCCAAGCAAGGCGGTAACGCCACTGATGCGCAGGGGGCTACGTAAGAGTAAGAAGATTGGAAAAGAGAAAACCGGAAACCACATCCTAAACAGGGATGAGCCTCTTCACCTGTTCAATAGATGTGGGTGGAGTGTGAACCGGGCGATAGTTTAGTCTATCTACTCCAATTGAAAAAAAAAAAAAAAAAAAAGTAAAAGAATGGAAAAGAGTAAAAGATTGGAAAAGAGAAAACCGGAAACCACATCCTAAACAGGGAACAAGGGATGAGCCTCTACACCTGTTCAATAGACGTGGGTGGAGTGTGAACCGGGCGATAGTTTAGTCTATCTACTTTAATAATACACACGTCTTTCACCAGCCATATATGTGAGAAAGCCTGGAAAAATGAAACACTTTTATTTACAATAAAGAATTGAAGAAATGCCTTTATTTCCAAATAAATGAAAATTACTATATGCTTGTGCATGTGTTTTTATATATATATATATATATATATGGTAAGTTCCCTCAAAATATTGTAACACTTAACATTGCCGCATTTGCACAAGAGAATGTAATTCCTTAGCAGGCTTAGCAGGACTAAAAACCCACATCAGTTTACCCATATTTGAAGATAAATCAAGTGATGACATTACTTGAAATTGAGTAACAGCTATTGTGTGTGCATAAGAATGATAAAATGATTGATGTATAATATCAAAATAACATAAGATAGAATATGTGAAAAGTAGTTGAGTATTTAAAATTCTATTGTTGTCAAAATTTAATTCAGTATGAACAACATCATCAGAACAATAAAAAAAATCATTATCATAGCAATCCTTCTTGGACTGGCACTACAGAATCACAAAGAAAGATCTGTACTAACAGAAACCACCTCACTTGAGGACAGCAGTAACAACTAAAATGGATATCCTATGTAATGACATAATCAAGATGTTGATATTCCACACTGCTACAAACAAAAAGTTAAGAAGGAAACCACCATCAGTGTTGGAAAGAACAATAGCAGCTACTGGACTTTAAACAATTTTTCAGGAAAATACGTCAAAAAAAAAGTATTGTAAATTTCAACTGACAGTGACACTGTCTGCACAGTTAATAAATGCTGAATGTTTCCTTATAAGGAAACAGTTAATATTATCATCACTATTATATTTTTATATTAAGCAGATTTTCTAGTACAAAAATCAAATAATGAATTAAAGAGAGAATTTTATTGTGAAGTATTTTGTATTTCTTTTGCTTTAACACATCCAATTTGAAGAGACATAAAAACCTTATAAGAGCAACAAATATGTGAATTCTTCTTTTGATAAATTCTTAAATCTGTATAAACCATCCCCTATGGGTATGTACAATAATTACTGTATGTCATACCATATAACAGCCTCTTTCTCACATGTGTTCATGAAAGAAAATAAAGCAAAATACAGAGTATATAAATGAATTAAAAAAAACTATCCAATTAATAATAATTTAAATAAATATTTTTTGTTATATAAAATTGATTATAACAATAAACTTAATTCTTAAGAGGTCTTGTGAATTGTTCCAATTTTTATCTCCTTTGCTTAATGTTATCAGACAACTATTATTACATAATCTATATATATAAAAGGCAATCTGTGAGTCTGTGTGTGACTTCCCTATGCACGTCTACATTTTTTAAGCTATGCCATTCAAACTTTCTAGGGACACATATCTACAGGGAAGCCAGGTTGACACATACTTTAAGTTCAGCAAATTTTCTCTTTCGCACTTTTTGGCCAATGCAGCCAATTGTTTACATTTGCTCTGTAAAACATCTAAGATGCTTGCTGCATTACGTCACAGAAATCAAGTCAAACGTGACTAAAATATTTTTTTATTAAAAAAAAAAATGAGCCTTTATATTTAATTTTTATTCCGACATTTTACATCACAGATCAATGCACATGTGTCAAACGCAAATAAAATATTTTTTTATTAAAAAAAAAAAGCCTTTATATTTAATTTTTTCTGACATTTTAAAAATTCATTGAGTCAATAAAAAAATGTGAATATTTTTCCCTGTAATTTTGAAACAAAAGAAATATTTTTTAAAAAGAAGTGTTTTTCAAACAAAAATAAAATATGTAAAATAAAAAGTGGCATCTTCTGCTACTAAAATGTTCTGAGTTGCACGGGCAACGCCGGGCTATGATCCTAGTAGAACATATTATGAAGAGATCATTATAAGCAAAGTATTTCAAGTTTTTTTTAAAGGAAAAAACAGAAGGATAAGAAATTTTGATCACAAAGTAAACAAGGCAAAAGCAAGACAATTCAGCTCTTGAGATAACATTTATTTGCAATTAATGGAATCTTCAAATTATGAAAATTTGTCAATATAGGTTTCATTTGTAGAAAAAAAAAGATCTTTGCTATCATCCAGAGGGCATTTTTAAGTCTTGATGACAATCCCTTTGGTACTGTGTTTTAACCAATTTCAAATGAGTACCATTGTTATGATAATTCAATATATACCTGCACCAAAAACTGCCATTTGCATATAATACACTTACTTTTTAGGTTTTAAGTTTAATTCTTTAAAATGTGTTGTTAAATGACATGAAGTACAGTATGGCTGGACATATGCTGATTTGTTATATTAGAAAATAGTTTACCAATTTACTACTTAGTTTTACTGGAAACTATTCATTTTTATGTCTTATTAATATGCTTCTTTTTTTTTTCATCCAGAAACTTTCAGGTAATTATTTGAAAGGTTAAGATTATTTTTGTTTTTTATGTTTTTATATATGGTTTTATTTTTGCTTTCAGGATATATTAATGTTGGATTTTTTAAAATGAATATAAGTTGGTGCATTGGAAGATTTTGACATAAAACTCAATATAAGATTTAACATTTCTAAATTCTATTATCATATGTTGGCTTACTGGTAAAAGCATTTTCATTTTATCTTTACAAATTTCTAATGTGAACAATGAAAAAAGAAAAACAGCTGTAAAATTTTGATGAATAGTGGGTAATTTTGGCTTTCAGTAAAACTTGTAAAATATTGACTATTTAAGTAGCAGATTACCAACTTAAGTTTGTCTGATGTTTTTAAATTTAAAAATTATTATACACGAATTCATTCATACTGTTGTCCTCATTGTATGTTTTTATAGTCACATTTCAGTAATTTTTCCATTTGTTTGGGGTGTTAAGTATGTGTAATGCCACTTGTATTTCTTCCAAAAAAAGAAACTTCAGAAATTAGTAATGACTTTCAAGTAATATAAATAAAAATATAAATGTTCAAAATAATTGTTAAATCAGTTGTTTATTGAGGGATTTGAACATTTCATCAATCTTAATGAAAGTTTACTGTTTTTCATTCTGCTATCTTTTGTTTTAAGAAAAGAATAAAATGTTTTAAATATTTAAGCCAGGTGGAATCAGTTTTCACTTTCTGGATGGTACTGCTTATTTCTGTAATGTGTCTAAATTTATTGCCAGAAACACCTGAAGTTTGGAGGGTGCAGTAACTGAAACATTATTAATATAAAAACACTCAAGATGATGACAACTGCTCATATCAAAACTACCAACATAGTATTTTTAACATATATTGACTGTTTCTCGTTCTGAAAATTTTGTAGTAATAGTTATGGTATGACAAATATGATATTTAGAATGGAATGTCACAAATTATTATTTATATTTAGATTAATATCCTCATCTTAGTTGTTAATATCACAGCCTTTCAGTCATCTGGCCTTGTTCAGGTGTCTATCAATTCAAGCAATCTTCAGATAATTTTAAATTAAAACCATTATTTAATATACCTGAACAAATATGTATTTATACCACTGCCTAGGGATATTTTGTTCTCTTTTTAGTATTGCTCATCATGCTTACATGGAGTCAGTCTGTATTAATATGCCATGGAATTCATGGTCAAGCTCTTCTCTCTTCTAGGCTTGACTCAGCAGAGATTTTTCCATGAGGTTGAGCTGCTTCAAAAGATTGTCCTGATGTTGAATTACAGATTTTAATACTTTTCAACAATTTCTTAACATAATGGCAACACACTGTAGCAGTTTTCATCTGATTGTACATCTCAACACACTATGATCAGAACTTTTTGTATTGTATCCCTTGTAGTGGTGATAAAGAATACAGAAGGGAAAAAATAAAGCCATAAGAGTTGAGACAATGAAATCAGGCATTGCTGTTCATGTATAGAGGGGAAAGAGTAGCTACCAACACTGGTAAAATGAAGTAAAAATATTAGACAGAAAGGAACAGTGCAGAGTGAGACATTTGAAAGAATCAACACACATGCAAAGCATTAGGCCATCTTCAGTAAGCCTAGCTGCGTAGACATGAATACCATAAGTGAGTCAATAATAAATAAAGAAGAATGACAGAAAGGTTTCAATTAGGATGCAAGATGGATGAGCATTGAAAAAGCTTCAAGATCATAGGTTAGTGGATTAAAGCATTAGCTTGTGAATTTTGTGACATAATAATTAGAAAAGGTTTTGGAGAGAATGCAAATGAAAAGAAAACTTATACTTAACATCAGGAAGAGATGGCTGAAGTTTCTAGGATGAATATTGAAGAAGGGGGCTTTGGTGAATCTAATACTCACTGGATGGATAGAGGGAAAGATAGACAGGGGTAGAGCAATGCAAGACATACTTGATGGGCTTGAGTCAATGGATGACAGAGCAGGGTTTGGGAGAGATACCAAGAGGAAAAGTGTTAAAAGTGACAGAAGATAAGTGTAAGTGGAGATTCGTGATTGTCTACATCCTGAAAGGACATGGCACATAAAGAAATAGTACAAACTCAGTGGAAACAGTGAGCAGTATTAAAAAGAGAAAAAGATAATATATCTATAGACATTGATAGGAGAATTATTAAAAGGTTACCCCTGTAGATTAAATAAAGTGTTTGGTTTGAAATTCCCTGAAGGTTTGGATTTATAGAATGCTCTAATGTCAGTCAGTTGAGTGTCAGTTGGGCAATCATATCTCGACAGAGACATGACTGACAGGGCAGAAGATTATCCCGCAGTAGGTTGCCATTGCTTTCTGCGGTAGACTAGTTGCCGACCAAGGCTATAGAACCCAATCTGTCCTGTTATTTAACTCATAACTGGAAGGAATAGGCAGATTAATACCTTTCCCAAGGGTATTTGCGCGTAAGTGAATGCAATGAATTCAGCTGGAATTCGAATTCGGATCCCCGATTTCTCATTCCGAGCCGATATCCAATGCACCACAAAGATGAGGACGTTAGTATGAATATAAATAGCTTCTAATCCCACAAATTCAAACAAAGAAGTGTGTTATTTTACGAAGGAAACCTGGGATAGAATAACTTTTGAAACTTATAAATTTTCACAATTTATAACAATGTTGCCTTCTGCTAATACAAAATTACAAGTTTTGTTTTTGTACAAATCTTTGAATTGAAGAATTTTAATTGCAACTGAGTTTCTTGTCTGATTTCTTAGAAGCACCAATTTGCTGTTTTTTACCTGTATATTTTGTTGACCATAGTCATTAAAGGAATTATTCTATTCTTTTATTATTTTGGAAAGTTGATCTTCACTCCACGTAATGTTAATTTTGCAAATAGTAGTAAGAGCTTTTTTTTGATTCTCCAACACAGTTTTATTTAAATGTGAAAATTTGGTTAGAACATTGATGACATCAAATATTATTCCTCAAATCAGTGATATATTTAGTTATAGTGAAATTATAGAAATCTGGATTTACCTGAACTAAACCAAATTGGGTACCCTTTACCATTTTTAGCACCAATTTTTTTTTTTTTTTTACCTGTATAAGCCAAGAACAGAACAAGGTGGGGATACTGTAACTATCCTTACTGAAAAAGTTTTTTTTTTTTATATGAAAGAGAAATTAATTTTTTTTCTTCATTTAAATATTCAGCAAAATTTTTTTTTTTTTCATTTTCTTACATGGATCTATTGTTCAGATTATAAATAAAATATTTACCATTATGGGAAAGATTTGCATAAGGTTTAGCACTAGGCTTAATATGAGATGAGCTTCTATTTTCAACACATTTTGGTGATTTATTAATTTTGTTTGTGTGTTTGTTTTTTTTTATCAGATGTGTTCATTTAATTTATTATACTTGGATTTGATATTATTTGAATCTGGTAATATTTATGATTGGTGATATTTTAATGGCCAACCTTATTTTTTTTTTTCAGTTTGCCGTGATTTGCCGACTATTGCTCCTCCATCTTATGACATAGCTATAAAGAATAGTTCATTAACTTCTGATGTGCAACCTGTTGATGATGATGATGATTCTGGTTGGGCTGATTTTCAAACATCCACTAGTTGTATGGATAATTGGGCTGATTTTAACCAAAGCAATTTTGATTCAAATATTAGAAAGGAAAATTTGCAGAATAATGCCAGTATTGCAGCTCCAAATTCTTCTTTCACAGAACAAAAGTATTCAGTTGACTCAGAGAGCAGTAGCTTTGATCTTGACTCTACACATTCAGCAAGCAGTACCACTTCCTCGTCCCTGGTCACCATTGTGAAAGACAATCTCCAGAAGAAGGAAATTCTCAATCTGTTCAAAGTACGGGATGATCTCTCACGGATTCACCCATCACAATCTGTGCAGTCAGAAATTGCAACGGGAACAAGTGGAGAAGGAAGTGGTGAGCTTGGAATTGATGGAGGAGAAGAATTTGACATGAAGAAAGCAAAGTCGAAACAAAACCATGACCCAACTAATCCTGCTGCTGCTTCAGTAGCACCAACCATTCTTGTTCGGAGTTGTCAGAAGCAACAGCAGGGTTTTAAAAAGGTCACAACTCCAGTGACTGCTTCTAATGTCAGTCTTGACCTCTCCTCTTCTGATATGGACCTCTTCCAGGAACCACCGTCACTAGATGATCAAATAGAAGTAGAAGATGAATTTGGTGGATTTTCACAGGAGATTGATGATTTTGAGTTGTCTGATCGTGCAAACTTCCCAAATACAGTCCATCGTGTTAATGTGAGATCTAGTCTCGGATTAGGTATTGCACCTCGGGGCAGGACTAATGAACCTGTTACTATAGATAGTCAGTCATCAATTCCAACAAGTCAAAGTGGGAATTTTGACTTTGTAGATGAGGACAGTCACTCATCAAAGGACACAGATAGTTTAAGTTGGCAAGACAGGCCAAAATTTCAGAAGGAAGATTCCCAGTCTGTATCCAGTCTAGAACTGAGTTACAATTCTGCTGGGAGACCAGCACAGAGAGATTTAGACTTGGCTGCTGACAGCCAATCTGTGTCTAGCTCAGAATTCCCAGCTTTTGAGACATTACAGAAACAAGAGACAGCCCTGGAATCAAAGTCATTGGATAGTCTTGAGTTTCGAAATGATGAACCTGTCTGGGGTGAAATCTGTGATAATAGTGGAGACACTGTGTCAGAAGACAATAAAAACAGAAATATACAAAACCTTACTGCTGAGACCAATTCTGGTAAGATAGAATTTTGAAATTTATTTTGTTACTAATTTCTATTGGTTTTTCTAAAAAAAAAAAAAAAGTAAACATTCATGAAAAAAATTCTTAAAAAATGATCATACTTTTATACGTTATTTTACCCAGTATGTATGTGTATGTATATATATATATGTGTGTGTGTGTGTGTGTGTGTGTATAATATATATATATTTACTGGAAAACATTTAGGCAGTACTGTTGAATAAAACAGATAAGAAAATAAATTTTTTATTCAACTTTTCTTGGTTTTAAACTTTACATGAGTTGGAAATCTGTGAGTGGTCAGTCTATAGTTGAATTAAAACCTACCTCCCCTTTCATTTTAACTATAAACTACATCTATCTACACCTTTCCAACTTTTAAATATTTGGTTTAAAAAAATTATAAAAAAAATTAATGTTATATCTCTGCATCTACTCAGTAAATTGGTAATGTTAAATATTTGTTTTACTTAAGTTTTTGTCTTGTCTTTTTTTGAAAATAATTTAAAAGACACCAAATCATTCATAAAAATTTTTAAATTCATAAATGTTTGAAATCTTTCATATATTCTTTGGGTGTCTCTACCTAAATTTAAGGTTGAAGTAGTGAAAATAGATTGGTGTAGACATTATACAAACATTACATTTATTCAATGAGTAACACTTCTCTGTCTTGCTGATTTAAAAAAAAACTACTATACAGATTGAATATACAAACATAGAGAAAAAAGTAAAGAAATTGTGAAATGTTTTAAAGTTCATAGCTTAATCTGCAGTTTTTTTCTCTATTACCAGGAATATTTGGTTTTTATAAAAAGTAAAATCATTAAAGTTAACCATAAGAATTGGTAATTAGTTGTAAAATTGTAAGTTAATAAGTGAATTTAATATCATATTTAGTTGTTTAAACACATTTAGTATAAAATGTAATCAGGATTGTTTAATTACCTTTCTCCTTAACACCAGAATATACCGTGTTACTATATATGTACATAACCATGATAGTAAATGAGTTTTTACATATTTCTTTAATAAATTCAATTCCAGATATCATAGTATACAGGGTGCATTAGAAATACCTCCCACATAATGGTAAAACATTATCTAGATGAAGACGCCATTGCCACTAATGTTTTATCACTATGTTGGAGTTATATCTGCCACACTGTGTAAAAACACTGAATTTAAAAATAAATCCTATTTCTTATACATGCTTCCTATGTTTGTCTTTCTAACATGCTCAAAGTAAATTTCCTTGTCTAAACAATCCATTTAGAGTGATAGTATGTATTCTTTTAAGTAACTTGATTGATTTGAATTGATATTAAGTAACTAATAAAAGTAAATAAATGGCAATATTTTTCTGTCTACTCCCAAAATTAATCTTTTTATTTATTTTTATTTTTTAGGTCCACTGCCTCCCTCTGCTTCAGCACCTTCACAACCTCTGTCTAATCTTGGTAAAGATAGCAGCAGTCACCTGATTGCCAGGGATAGGTACAGCAGTGTTATTGAGGATGTGCAGGTATAATAATATTCAGTTATCTTTGTCATATGATAAACATTTTACTCTCATATGTGTGTGTATATATATATATATATATATATATATATATATATATAGAGAGAGAGAGAGACAAGTTT
The DNA here is from genome assembly GCA_037127315.1 of Ascarosepion bandense. Classification (NCBI taxonomy): domain Eukaryota; kingdom Metazoa; phylum Mollusca; class Cephalopoda; order Sepiida; family Sepiidae; genus Ascarosepion; species Ascarosepion bandense. The sequence continues at coordinate 428,072 of JBBBDQ010000129.1, read as the reverse complement.
TGTCTATTAATTTTGTGTAGGATCCGTTCATACCGTCTGATGATATACTTGATGGTGATGTCGTCATATCAGACGGTATGAACGGATCCTACACAAAATTAATAGACAAAACTTGTCTATATTATTCAATGAAACCTGCATTAATGAAAAAATGCTGCCTATATATATATATATATATATATATATATTTGTGTGTGTGTGTGTGTGTGTATATATATATATATATATATATATATATATATTAATTTGGGAATGAGTTATTTACGCAACCTAGGTTGCAGAAATGACTTATTTCCAAATAAAAAATATTCAAAAGCTCTACAATATAAATGTATTGAGCACTTTTTATTACAACTGAGTACTTGTCTAATTTAATTATGATCAAAAACTAATTATATAAAGATGTATATTTGGGTAGCAACCTTTCTTTGAAGCATGTTTCACTGAAAATGACGAACAAGAAACATTTTATTAATTCTTTAATTCATTTTTCCAGTCTTCTTATATAATTTCAATACCCTGTTAATGGAGCTTCAGAAAATGCTGACTGCACCTCTCTAAGGGTAAAAGTCTGCCAAAAAGACCATCTGTTTGCCATGGGTGGCGACCTATGATGCTTGAGGATGGGATCCTTTTTGTTCAATGTTTTAGGAGTTGTGCTATACATGTAGTTGTAAACTCCAACACTTTGGCTTTTACTTGAGCTAGATGGCTAGTTAGAGAGGTCTGATCCAATCAACTGGATGGTTAAACCCTATTTCAAACTAACAAAACAAACAGAATGTGCTCACATTTACTATATCAAATAGTAAACTGAGTAAATGGTGGCTGTAGGGTCAATCAAACTGGGAACAAAGGAATTTGACACTACTGTTTCAATCTCTGATGAAAGACCATACTTGAGTGGCCAATCCCGGATATAACAGGTGCTTGGAACCCTCCCCCCATGTTTATGTAGCTCTGGAAGAATGAGGAGAATGAGATTTTACCCCCTCATCATTATCTCCATATAGAACTCTGAGGTGGGTAGCATGGCTGATTAATAATAAAGTCTGAGCACAAAAAAAGTAAACAAGAGGCTACGCATTGATATAAACATAGAAAGTGACAGAAAATCAATCAAAAGAAAATATTTTCAAATTCATAGCAATAGAACCAATAGAAGACAAACTAATTACAAAAGTTTTCACCTTTTGTAATAGAAAAAAAATCTTAGCATCTTGGATAACTCTAAAGACAGTTAAAAAAAACAAATAAAAACTATAAATAATGTTACTGATAAAAGTCAGAGGGAAACATGATGCTAAAAGTTTATGATATAAAGGTAAGGGCTACCCACATCCATTTTTAAATTCCTCCAAAGGCTTAATGAGAAATGGTGAATTCTAACTGTCTACACTGGAGGAAATTAAGAACAACAATAATTCTATAAAAAAAAAACCACTAGAGACAGAAAAATATCTATTAAAAACTATGATAGAATTATAGATACTATCACCTATATCATTATTTTTTATGCACCACAGAAATTAAAAATTGTATACAGTTTCCAAAGTAGAAACATTTATTCCAAACTCATTAAGATGCTTCAACTGCCAAAAATATGGACATGGTAAGTATAAATGTACAAGGAAGTTGGTATGTGAAAAATGTGGGGAAAATGATCCTAACCACACAGAGATCACCTAACCAAATGAAACCAAATGCCCTAATTGTAAAAACAATCATAGGGCAAATTCCAGGGATTGCGAAAATTGTAAAAAAGAATAAGATATATTAAAAATTTAAACACATCAGAAAAATTTCCTACAATGAAGCAAAGAAAAGCATCAAAACAAACTACAATGCACCATCATATGCAAAATTACCCAAGCAACATCAAGCTATACCATTGAAAATCTAATATCAAACAAATTAGATAAAACACAAGAACTAACATTTCTAATTCAAACATTAAAAATATATTTAAAACATTAAAATCAATTGTAAACTTGGAAACAACCAATACTATTGAACCAAAACTATTCACAATGTAAATCCAATACAAAATTTATTGACAAAAACCTCTCAATGGCAAAACTTCTCAATGAAAAATTCCACAAACAGAAAACTGACAGAACAAAAACCAATGAAACTTCAAAACAAAATCAAAATCCACAAAACAGAAGAAACTGAATTAATAGCAAATAAACAAAATGACGGCCCACATAAAGATAATAAAAAAAAAATGAAAAGAACCTAAATAATTAAAAACATGCAACTATTTAGCAAGTTCACAAACAAGGAAAACAAACAGTATGGAAAATATTGAATATATGTAACTAGATAACCAAAAAAATAGTCATCCTTAAGATCCACATACTAAAATATAATGATTACCACTCTAATGGTAATGGAACACAAGCATCATACAATGAAACTGTAGAGGTGTTAAATTATCATGAAATCAAATAATTCCTTACAGATTACAATCCAAATGTAGTCTCCTTTAAAGGATATAAAACTTATCACAAAATAAAATGTATTAACAATTGAGAATAGGTCAATTGGGGAGACTTCAATATTGGTTAAAAAATCAATACCCGATGAAAAACTACAATTAAACACAAATCTACAGATCATGGCAGTAAAAGCTTCAATTCATCAAACAATAACCAAATATTCAATTTATATTCCTCCAAAACACAGAATGAAGAAGACTGAAATAGAAAGGCTAGCTGGTTAACTTCCTACTTCCTTTCTACTAATGGGAGTTTTAATGCACAGAAAAATGTGCAGTTGTAAGAACCCCAATTAAACTAGTAAAGTTATAGAATAATCTGATCTGTGTCTCCTTAATAACCAAATGTACACATGCCTACACCCAGGTACTGTATCAAAATCATCTAATGACCTAACTATATTCTCCCCATCAATTTTATGAACTTTTAATGGGAAGTTCATGATGACCAATGTGGTAGTGACCATTCACCTATTTTCCTAAATATAAATACACATGTACCAGAAGAAAGGAATCCAAAATGGCAACTACACAAAGCTGACTGACTAAAATTCAGTGAACTCTGCTCATCTCAAATCAACATGGAAATTTTTCATGAACCAGAACCAATAGTCTCCTTTACAAACATACTAACGCAAATAGCAAGAAAAACAATATCCTTTAAACTACATGCCAGATCAAAACTCAGGTTTACAGTAGAATGTAGAAAAGCAGCTAAAACTGGGAAAAAAATGCTAAAGATATTCTTACACAATTCAACTATAATCAAACTACAAACAAGCTCAAGCAAAAGCATGCTGTATAATAAAAAAATCCAAAAAAGAATCTTGGTAAAACTACATTTCCCTAAACAAACTACAATAAATAAAACAAGCAAAATAATAAGGAAAATTAATGGAAAAACATCATAAGCTGTAACCGTCCGCTTAAGTAAAACAAATGGAGATAAATGCACTAGAAAAAGTAGTTAACCTACTAGCAACAGAATTTCAAAGAAACTTCTCAACAAATTACTACACTCCTAAATTTTGAAAATATAAAAACATCATGGAACTAGAAAAACTTAGATTCACTTCAAACAATGAAGAAGAATACAATATTCTCTTAACCATAAGAGAACTAAAAGACTTCTAAGCAAAAGTAAAAACTCTGCAACCAGTCTAGATGAAATTCCTTACCAATTTTTAAAGCATCTGCTAAAACAGTCTCTTTTAATACTTCTCCACATCTTCAATAATATATGGTGTTCAAACAAATTTAAAAGATTGTAGCTTGAGTCTGTTGTTACAATCCCTAAATCTGGCAAAGACCATTTCAACCTAATAAACTACTAATCCAATTGCACTAACAAGTTATTTTTGCAAGACACTAGAAAGAATGGTAAATGCTCAGCTGTGTGGTACCTGGAGAGAAAAAATCTCTTATCTAGCTACCAACATGGATTCTGGATAAAACAAGGCACTAATGATCAACTTGTACAGTTAGATTTCTTTATTTGTGATGGCCTTGTTCAAGATGAACAAGATGGTAATAAAAGGAAGAATTGGTATATTCATCCAAAACTTCCAATCAAACTGAACATTCAAAGTACAAAATAGAAACACAATATAAGATTCACACAAGCAGGAGGTAGGTATACCTCAGGGTAGCATTTTATCAGTTATATTATTTATCCTTAAAATAAATCATATTATTAAAACCATAAATACAGGAATTGAAAAATCCCTATATGTAGAAAATTGCACTTTTGCTCACTAGCTCAAAAATTGTTCTTTGCTCTCAAAGCTCAAAAAATCTAATTCTCGAGTAAGCAATAACAACAGCCTTCATTCACCAAGTAAATTCTCTGATTGGCCATGCCAGACACAGGGAAAAAGTTATGACTTCTGATACTCATATCAGTTTTTTTTTGTTCTAACAATTCTGAAATTTTTTATTTGGCAAATCACAAACATTTTTTTTCGAGCTAGGCGATTTTCTCTTTCATTACACTTCCTCATGTCACATAGGTGATACCCGTCTTGGTCTTCTTTTGCCTTGTCACCTTCCTCCCTGGCAGTATCATAGCACCTCCTATTTCATCACCGTCATCCTAAAAGCCTTTCCATTAGCCATTAATACATTCATCTTTGGTCTGCTCCATTGTCAACAAATTGATCCATTTGTGAGTGACTGAGAGCAGCCTAAATCTACCAAAGCAGCACCTGTCACTCCACTGAAGCTCCCCTTTATCATGGGAATCACCTCTTGCATGCTCTGTGCAAGGAAGCGGCTGACGCTGATGTCATGTCCCTCATCCTATTTCCTGGTCTAAGAATCTTCAAGTTGAGAATGGCAGTCTTTGGCAAAATGATTTGACCCAGAGCACTGATAGCAGGTGACATCACCATGGCAGTGGATGACAGGGCTTGGAACTTTTTTAATTGCAACTAGTTGAATGGCTGCAACAACTGGCTCCTCGGCCTCTCTTTTGTCACTCATGATAGCATGGGCTCTAGTCTCAACTGGTTGAGTCACATCTTCCATTTTAGATGATGCTTGCAGTATCTGTTGAACATGATTTGACAATCCAGACACAAAATTCAGGTAATTCATTCTTCAGGTAGTGATGCAATTAGTACAGCATGTTTCTTCAATTATGTCAAAAATACATCTACTGTCTCACCAGGGTGCAGACACAATGTCTGGAATTTGTCATAGGCCACAGACCTTTTGGTTCCAAATGCTTTATCTGCTTGATGTCAGTCTTCTGCTCTTTGCTTAGTTGATGATATCTCTAAGAGCCCACTCCTCCTCTCAAGCAATGTGGAAGATCTTGGTCAGCTTTTTTTTTAACTTCAAACAGGTACACACAAGCTCAAGTTTCTACCCATTTGACCACAGGCTGGCCAGTTTTATTGCCACTGAATTCAGGTATCAGTTTTTTGTCAAACTGTCTTTCTGCCATCTTGATAGAGACAAAGTAAATACCAAAATAGCGTGTAATTAAAAAAAAAAAAAAATCCGTGTACCAAAACCAAGTTCACTTATGGTAAGAAAAATGGGGTCCAAAATCTAACCCTCCCCCACACAACAGCGAAAATTGTGCTTTCACTCACTAGCTCAAAAATCGTCTTTTTTCTCTCAAAGCTCTAAAAATCTAACTCTCCATTAAGCAAAAACAATGGCTTTTGTTCACCAAGCGAATTTTCTGATTGTCCATGTGAAACACAGGGGAAAAAAATTATGGCTTCTGATACTCATAGCAGTTCTTTTTGTGCTAACAATTCAGTAATTTTTTATTTGGCAGGCCACAAACTCTTTTATGAGGTAGTTGATTTTTTTCTTTTATTACAGATTCCTAGCCATATAGACATCAAGAGAAATCATGAAGCTGACACACTGGCAAAAGAGGCAACAAAAATGAAAATAACCAAAATCAAACTCCCATATACAGATTATAAAAACAAAATTACACAACATATCAAAAAAAAAAAAAAATGTCCAGCAATTAGGGACAAATTCCTAAACAATAAACTATATGAACATCAGTTGACAGTAAGAAAGGATAATACAGGGCCATTGGCTGACTATTTGTATTTTCCAAATTGCTGGCAATTAATTTTCTTGGAAGCAGAACTCTAAGTATTTTAATAAACAGAGTATGTAAAGTGGAAAGGGTGGTCTGTGGAGTGGAGGTGGAAAATGAGAGGGTCCGAGGTGGAATGTATTTTGGGTGTGCAGAGGGCAGTTTTGGGAAAAGATGATCATTCAGGATGGAGAGTTGCAAGCATTGTACGAAGCTGGCTAACCACATATGGAAGATGGGAAGGGGAATTAAATAAATATTAGATAATCTGCAAATAGGTTGATAACCCATAAATAAAAAAAAAACGAAGCATGATTATAGCATTAAAAAAAGTTTACAATTTGTGAATAATATTCTTTTGATAATCATCTGTGTTTCTTTTCATGATGTTGGAGATCACAATAATAATAATAATAATAACAATAATTGCATTGATAATATTTTTCTAATCTATTACTTTATTACTGAACTTTTTTATTTCAGGGAAGTGATAGACATTGCCATGAATGGACGAAGTGTTTGGATAAGTGTTATCAGAGAATCAAAGAAGTTAATAATGTCTTCAACTCCATTAGTACCTCATCTGTATGCAATGAGGTTATCAAATCATGTCAGGGAGCTGACTACATTATGGGTAAGTGATGTAAGAGTCTTTAAATTTCTGCTATTGTTATAATTGGTAATTAATAATTTCCTTATTAATCATTCTACTTTTGTGTATCATATATCTTCAGGATGTGTGTGATTATGGCTCTCTACAACTTCCTATCCTTTGTAACTAAGCAATGTTTGCTCCCTAACTCTTACAATGCATTTTCTGTCATCAATTCATCTAAGATCAATAAGTCTGTTACTCATATTTCTATCTTGCCTTAAGTATGTTTTGTGAGTGTTAAATTCTCCAAGTCCTCTTTCCTCGTGTGTTCTAGAAATTTCAATTATCTCTTTTCAATTCTAGATATAGGTGACATTTTTGTTCCCATTTCCCATAAAAGTTTCCATAAATCAAATTTATAGATAAATGGTATTGATTTTTAAAGAAAAATCATGGTTTTAGTATTTCTGCATATTGTTTCATAACTAATGGATGCAATAGGTTGCTTTCACTGCATAGGTTTATATATATAGAAAAATAATAAATCTGTTTAACAAAATATTTGATGGCTTATTAAACTCTTCATTTTTTCCTGCCAAAATTATCCAAATATCTCCCATGTCTGAAATATGAAGTAAAAGTACCTGACAGTCTAATTTTTATTCAAATACTATAGAAAACTAGTGTTTACTATTTGTACTTATTTAATAATGTAAAATATAGCTGCCTGTTATACTGTCAAATACATTACCTGTAAATATATTTGGGAGGTGAAGAAATACTGAGGTTAAATGGGTATAAACTGGAGTGTAGGGAGACAAACAAGACATTTTTTTTTTCCATCAACTGAATTAATAGATCAATTATGTCACCTTCATATTTGCTTATATACAATAAAATATAATGGGACAGTATAATTCCAGCTTTATAAATACCATATGAAAAGACATTTGTTTTGTCTATCATTGTCATTTGGCCTTGAACTTGTTTATACTTATTACTGAATAAAGATAATCAGGTAGTACAGTTGGTTTATATAATCCCAGCTTTATGATTCCATATAAAAAAATGTTTGCTTTGCCCATAAAAGTGTATAAATATTTACTGATGGTCAGGTATTTCCAGTAAGGAATATTTTTCAAATATCCATTCGCCCATTGATTCTAGTAACCCATATCCTAATATTTTTCGTAAATGCATTATAATTACCACATAAATGTCTTTTTGTGAATAACATGTTTTATCTTTAATTTTTGTATAACTTATTAAAGCATTTTATCTCTTATTATTTTGCTTGTACATTTTTGGCCACATCATTTATGTTTACTTTCTCTTTCAGCTATCATAGAAATTTATCGAGTTGTATGTAAAATTACTGTTACCATGAGAATGTCTGGTAAGATTTTCTATTAAATATTTTATGATTATAAAGCAAATATGCATTTGGTTCTTTTCTATGCAAAGAGAATATATGCAATGTCTGTCTTATAAAATATCTCTCTCTCTCTCTCTCTCTCTCTCTATATATATATATATATATATATATATATATATATACACACACACATGTATGCATGTGAGGGATGCTGGAAAGTTCTCAAGCTGACCAAAAAGGGGTTAAAAATATTCTGATATTTGGTCATTTCATTAGATTTTTGGAAGTAGGTTGTAACATTTTGGTGTTACTACACACACACGCACATTTATATATGTTTGGAAAGGGATGGATTTGGGATTTTTTTATTATAAATCTGATATGTTTCATTACTTAAATGTTATTTTTAATGTATACTCATTTTTGAGTAGAAGCTCTGTTTATTTATTAAACACTGTTTATTTTTGTCTACCAGCCTAAATTTTTGAGAAATCTGTGCTTCCAGCAGGATTCCAACTTGTTTCTCTAGAGGAAACCATCATTTGATCTGACGTGCTTTAGATCTCTTGACTACAGAGTGCAACAATTGTCAAGCAAATTTGAATTATGTTTTTAAATGCAAATCTTCTCTCAAAATAAACATATCTACTTAGTTTTGTATACTAGTATAAACAACACAATTTATAAGGAATGGGATGGATTTTTTTTGTTGATCTCACAGGTTTTAGAGCATATAATATATAAATTTACATCTTGTGATATTCAAGATGTAATTCTGTAGATATATGCATTTTGTTAAATATAACAAGCACAATTTGTCCTTTATGTTTTAAAATGTTTATTTCTAATTGGTTGATTTTAGTGTATTACAAGTAAATGTATTTAAATTCTCAAAACTCATATAATGCCACGTAAAGAATTAAATTAAAAAATAAAATCTTGTCCATATATTATCCATTGAAAAATTGAAAATAAAACAACTTATTTAAATTGACATAAAAAGTCATCACAGGAGTATAACAAAAGAGATTTTGATTCTTGGCAATAACTGAATTTAATATTTAATATCTCAAACTTTTTACTGTCTTCATACTTTTTGTTTTAATATATAAAAAGTCAAGTTTGAATTCCAGTTGAATTCATTGTATTCATTTATGTGCAATTACTCTTTGAAAAGATATTAATCCATCTCTTCTCTCTCCACCTGAGGGTTGAATAGCAGGACAGATTGGGTTCAATAGCCTCACTTGGCAACCACTCTGATGCAGAAAGAAATGGCAATCTACAAGAAAATCTTTTGCCTAATCATGGATTAAAAAAGACATGATTGCTCAAATATGTATCACATATGGCACTTAATTAATTGACTGATATAAAAATCAATCTGTGAGTCTGTAAAAGGTATTCTAAAAGATCATAGGTACAATTTGTTTCTTCTGCAAAACTTGTTTAAATAAACATTTTCTACTCAAGTACACCCAGTTTGAAAATTATATATAATATTCTTTTAAAAGTTAACAATATCAGTTGAAATTGTTGAAATTGATAATAAATGTACATAACAAAATTTGTTTAAATGAAATACTTCTCCCAAAATATGCACACACACACACATAGATATATATATATATATATATATATATATATATGCAACCTTTGAGATTTCACTTTCCCGATCAAATCAATTAGTTAAAAGCTTAATTGGGCAATTAAAGTTTATTGCTTTGCTCACCCATAATCGATCAAAAATCTCGCAATAAAAAGGAAATCTGATTCCTTTTACAACCAGAAAGTATGCCATTGAAGATTTACAAGTTATTTAGAATGGTCTACAATGACATTATTGAACTCTTTGGTCTCCCTTTTATCATCTCGGTCAGTGTAAACATTCGTTTAATTAACACTTCCAGAGTGGAGCCAAAATGTATCTGTCACCCAGATTAAAGACGCTCACAGATTTTTAGAAACTCATTTGGAAAAATATTATTCTTGACTCAACACCTATATTTTCATCCTTGCTTATGAAAAGTAAAAACAAACATTTGAAAGAAAGAAAAAAAATATACATACTTCTTTCAACTACACACCAAAAAATAAATAAGTAATTTTTTATAGAAAATCGTTGAGAAAATCAGATTTATTATTTTCTTTCATCTATGAGATGGAGATGTTATCAAACAGAAGAAAGAAACTACGACTTTAGGTACCTCCACTCAATTGCCAAAAAAAAAAAAAAAACAGCATATCATGATGTTAAAAGGGCTCAAACTTAATAAAACAAAGTTTTATCATCAAAATGTTTGTTATTATTAAGAGGAAAGATGATATTTTGTTGTTATTATTTTTAAAAAATTTTAAAATCCTTTCTAACACGTTTGAAATATTAGTTAAAATTTCATTTTTTATTTTCCTTCAGTGATTCCCACTATGTTTACATAAGGCAACTAATAAGAAAATGGAGTAGGTCAAGTAAAATGATTTTAGGGCATGTAAATTTTCCCTCGCTATTGACCGCCAGTTGAGTGATTTCTTTTCCAAATCACAAAGGCTGTGTGTATATATACATATATATATACACATATATGTATGTGTGTGTGTGTGTGCTATGGAAATTAATGAAGATTAATGAACTGGTTATAAACAAATGGCAATTTGAAATTATTGGTTTGAACATTATTTTTGATCGATACTTGTATTTAAGTAGATATTCTGTTTATAATCAAATAGTATATATATTTATTTCTACCAGCCTGATTATTTATAATAAATTTTTGTTACGAAAATGTGTGTCATTCGGCAGAATTCAAACCTGCAACCCCTATCCACATAGGAGAAACCACCAATTGATCTGGCACATCTTAAACCTCTCAACCACAAATGACCAGCAGTCTAAAAGAAGTTAAATCAATCCTTTTATAACACAATTTTCGATTCACGCAAATAACCATATCTGCACTGAAATGTATCGTAATATCAACAAATGTAAACATGTTAAGGAAATTAACGAAGGTTAAAGAAATGGTTATAAACAACTGACAATTTGAAATTATTTTTAAAATTATTTGTTTGAACATTATTTTTGAGTGATTCTCGTATTTAAGTAGATATTCTGTTTATAATCAAACTGTATATATTTATTTCTACCGGCCTGATTATTTATTATTGTTTGATACCTGACTATTGATAAAAAATAATATTCAATCAAATATTATCTTTTTAAAAGCCCATATTCTTAAATACATAGAGAAAAATTCTTACACATTGCTGCCAATTGATATACTTCATTTTGCTACATTGGATTTATCTTTCAAAAAATTGAAAATATTAAGAAGGCTGCTTAAAATAGACTTTACTTTTCTTTTTCACAAACCTGATGATGACTTGTGTGAGTTGAAAGCTTGAACTACATAGTATGAATTTTGGCTATTTATGTGTGTTGTGGTGCAGTCGATATAGGCTCAGAACAAGAAATCGGGGTACTGAGTTCGAATTCCAGTTGAATCCATTTCCATTCACTTACACGCAAATACCCTTGGGAAAGGTATTAATCTCTTCCTTCCAGTTATGGGTTAAATAAAAGGACAGATTGGGTTCTATAGCCTTGGCTGGCAATCAGTCTACCGCAGAAAGCAATGGCAACCTACTGCGGGATAATCTTCTGCCCAGTCAGTCATGTCTCGCTCGAGACATGATCACCCAAGCGTGTTTCACGTATGGCACTTAACTAACTCACTGATATATAAACAACAGCCCCATTCGTAAAATATTATTGGCATACTAGAAAAATAAACTAACAACTAGTTGAACAAACAAAAAAAATAAGACATGTTTACAAGAACAATTGCTACCCAAATATACCAAATATGTTTGTGTGTATGTTCTCACACACACACACACACACACACACACACATTAATGTGTGTGTGTGGTAGTGGTAGTAGTAATAGGACTCCATCAGCTAGGGTTGACCATGGGCAGCATCATAGTTGTCTGCTTGGCTGGAGCATTGGTGTCTGACTGTAGAAGCTGATGCGAGAGTAACAGTCCCTGTTGCAGTGGCTGCATTTCTTGTGCCAGCTGCTCATCCTTTGATTTGCGTTGTTGGGCCAGGGTTACTCTCCATTTGAACCAGTTGACTGCTACACTCTCTCATAACTCCATGTTGATGCTCACAGTCTTCATTTTGTATTTTATAATGTCATGATACTGCAACTGTGACCGTCCAGTAGGGTCTTTTCCATGGCCTATTCAGCAGAGTCTGTGTTGTTTAAGGAGGATGTGGGCAGACCCACACAAGACAGGACCTCAGGGTTGGGTACCTTGTCTTGCCATGATATTCCCAATATGCATTGGACACTTCTTGCATGGAAGGTGTTCAGACACCTCTTTTGCCTGGCATACCTGGTCCATGTTTCTCTGCCATATAGCAATGTGCTGATGACACAGGTGTTGTACACTGCCATCTTTGTCTTCACTATCAGCTTGGAGTTGGTCCAAAAAGCTGTTGTGAGGCACACAAAGGTTGTGGTTGCCTTCCCAAATTCTCTTATCAAGCTCTATGTTGTCAGTGATGGTAGAGCCAAGGTAGGTAAACTGATGAACTGCATCCAGCTCATAGTCATTGATGGTGATGACCAGTGGTGCTGTGGTACCTTGATTCATGGAGCTTTTTTTTTTTTTTTTTTTTTTTTTTTTTTTTCAAGCTAATGATCAGCTTAAACTCTCTGCAGGCCTGAGAGAAATGATCCATCTGTGATTGAACTTCACACTGGGTGTGGAATGCTAATGCCATATCAACAAACAACATGTCTCTAATAAGGACTTTTCCTACTTTGGTCCTGACTCTGAGACAAACTAGATTAAAAAGCCTGCCATCCGATCTCATATGCAGGTAAATACCTTCCTATGATGTACCGAATGCATGCCTCAGAAGTAGCACCCACCCAAGCTGCAGAGCTTGATTGAGCTCTTCCATAACGATATGTGGGGTACTGTGCAGTTCAACTGCAACACCTTGGAACCCTTCAGCATTTGCAGCGGGATCAAACAGGGTTGTGTCCTCACTCCCACTCTCTTCAGAATCTTCTATGCACTACTTCTAAAGCACGTATTTGGCACATTATATATATATATATATATATATATATATATAACTCTACATTTTTGCTTTATGAAAATTGTATTGAGTATTCTTTTAATTTTGCCATTCCTTTGGTGAATAGCATTTTTTACCAAAGATTGAATTTATAATTTAATTATATATATATATATATATATATATATATATATATATATATATATATATTGGGCAGCAATTTTTCATTTATGGTGATTTGGTTTGAAGGCCATTGTAGTTTGTTTAAGATTTTTTAAATTTAATTTTTCTGATTTTAGGGGAAAATTTAAGCAAAAATTGTCAAATATAATTTGAGTAATTTTGTCTTTCATAAGCCATTGTTAAAGATTTTTATGCATGTAAAATGAATAAACATTAATGTATATTCACTTTACATACATAAAAATCTTTAATATAAACAGATTCAAGTAAGTATAATATTAATAAAACTCTTTTTTTTATAGCCTTGACTAATGAACGACTGGAGACGCTGTTAAAAGATATTGATTTAGCTTGGAACAATTTGGCTGCCTTTCTCAGTGGAAGTTCTTTAATGGTAAGCAACCTTTTTTTTTTCTGGTGTCAAATTCATACTTGCTTACAAAAACCTTTTTTAAAGATATACTATAATTCCCCATGTATAATATGCAATTTTTTTTTCTTAAAAATAAAAAAGCAAAATTTGGATGCATATTATGCACAGCTACAAAAAAATCTTGCCATTTCATAGGTCAATTTCAGTTGTGAAATGACTGCTCACCACAAAAATACAACAATTTGACAATAACATTCAGCAATTGCAAGCCCATAAAAATGCCAAATACAATCATATGTACCTACAATACTTACAAGTGTAAAATAAAGCAAAAATTATCATAAAACTAAATTAGAATATTATCATTGTATGTTTAAAACCAATTTTTGTGAAAAACTTATGGCTATGCAATGAACTATGGACACCGCCATGTTGCTTTTGCATGGTATGCTCCGACTGATTGAGACTACTGGAATAAGAAAGTTTATTTTGGTGAAAACGAATATTGATATAAGCTAAACAAACAACATTCTCACAAGAACATTCCTTATTCTTACCTACTTTTAATCTTATTCTACAACATTCCTGGTTAACAAACAAGGGGTGTATATTATGCATGAGTAGAAGTATTTTTCCACACTTTCAGCACAATTTTAGGTGTGCATATTATGAATGAGGGCATATTATGCTTAGGGAAATAATGTATGAGGCTTAATTAAACTGGACAGTATTGTTTTATACTTTAAAATTTACTTAATCTTTGCTGTATTATATATTATGACATTTCAGCCAGCAATCTACATTCATCGAGTTGTTGAATATTGCATTCTGTGAAAATAATCTTAATATTTTTACAGCTATATATCTTTAGTGAATCATTTTGTGTCAAATCAATAAGGGTTTGATCATCACTGACAGATTTTTTTCAATAGAACTTCATGATAAATTTTTTATGGTACTTGATGATACAAATTGAATAGTACATATTTAACATATCTAAGTCAAAGGAATCCCAAGATATGACTCTTAGACTTTTGCCAAAAAAGTAAATTTTGTCAAATAGTGAAAAAGTTTAAATATCTACATCTAAGTTGTTTTTAACCTACAATGCTAAATTGTATAACAATTTAAAGTGCTTGGATAGATATAAAAATGGATCTATTGTTTTTTTGTTTGTTTGTTTGTTTGTTTGTTTTTTTGTTTAAAGGTCAAATAAAATAAGTTGGCCTTGACCATAACATTGCACCTTTAATTTTTTAAAAGTATATCTTAAGTTTTTTAAAATTTGACAATAAATTTGTATGCTTTATGGCAAGATATGTAAAACATTTTGTCGTGGACTTTGGACTGTGGACTGAGTTGAAGGTTTTTACTGAGTTGAACCAAATTCAAAAAGGCAGATTTTGGTACTTGCCACTATGTGCTAACATTTTCATATCTCTCAATATGGCCAGGTTGAATATCTTTATAATGCTGATTTATATTTTAATATTCACATAAGAACTATAATAATAAAATCAACAGAAATTGTTTTATTTGTGGATAATTGTTGACTAATTTGCTTGAAAATAAACAACCTTATTTTTGTTTGTGCTTACATTTTTTTATTATACAACAAATAGATTTTTATATGTAAAAGTGACATAATGAAAATAATCATTTAAAAAGTGTCATGAGTTAATGTTATGCAACAAATAATGTTAATGTTTAACAAATTTTTGTTGCCCTTCAATCTGCAAAAGGAATATATTGAAATGAATATTTAAAAGAGATTCTTAACATTTACAAAGAGATTAGACAGCAAACCTATTGAGTAAAATTAAAAGCATAACCTGAGTTTTCTGAAAGTACTTCAACATCATCTGAAATCAGCTACAGCCTGCTAGCATTTTTATATAGGCAGAAAATGAATTGCAACTTCTTAATGAGTCACATTCAATGATTGGTGAATCACATGTCAAAATCTTGAAAGTTATAAAGGAAAAATAAATAGGAGAAATTAAAGGAACAGTATCAAAGAAAATCATACTGATTTCAACTAAAATTTCTTATCATGTATCTACCAGTGTAGAAGAGCACAAAAGTTCTGATGATTGACAGTGGCTTTGTAGATACTGAAAAGGAATTACAACTTTTTATTGACTTATCATCAGTTCTTTCATGCTTTTCTACATATTAAGAGATATAAAAATGCTAGCATATACTGGCAAATACCAAAATCTGCTTCTTTGAATTTAGCCCAACTCAATATCTTGGGCTATAGTCAAAAGTCTACCACAAAATTTTGTACATATCTTGCCATAAAGCAGACAAATTTGCTGTCAATTTAAAAAATAAATACACTTTTTGAGAAATTAAAGGCAAAATGATATGATCAAAGTAAAATTAACAGATTACCTTTTAGATCTATTCACACATTTTAAAATTGTATATAATTTAGCTTTGTAGGTGATAAAACATCTAAGATATAGGTTTTTAAACTTTGTCACTATTTTTCAAAATTCAACTTTTTGACAAAGTTCTTGGGGATTCTTTGACTTAGATGTAAAATAGGTACCACTCAATTTCTATCATGAATAAGTGTACCAAATTTGTAAAAAAAAATCTGTGTCAATGAGGATCAGAGCCTTTTTAATTTGACACAGAATGAATCTATTTTTTTTTATATTTTCTTTTTTACTATTTGTTAAAGATGTTTGTATAAGAACTTGAGTTGGTGTATTATGCTTTTTGTTAAATTTCTGGTGCTTTGATAAGGATTTTCAAATTATCCAACAAAAATTACATTATCACCAAGTTTAAAATTTGATAAGAAATTGTTAGAAAATTATACAGCATAAATATTCTTCATTGTTGGTATTGCATTAATGACTTCATAAAATTTGTATACCACCTTCTCAAATGTTTTTATATAGTATAAATGGGATACACAGCTTCATAAAACATGATTAGTATAAATGGGATACACAGCTTCATAAAACATGATTAGTATAAATGGGATACACAGCTTCATAAAACATGATTAGTATAAATGGGATACACAGCTTCATAAAACATGATTAGTATAAATGGGATACACAGCTTCATAAAACATGATTAGTATAAATGGGATACACAGCTTCATAAAACATGATTAGTATAAATGGGATACACAGCTTCATAAAACATGATTAGTATAAATGGGATACACAGCTTCATAAAACATGATTAGTATAAATGGGATACACAGCTTCATAAAACATGATTAGTATAAATGGGATACACAGCTTCATAAAACATGATTAGTATAAATGGGATACACAGCTTCATAAAACATGATTAGTATAAATGGGATACACAGCTTCATAAAACATGATTAGTATAAATGGGATACACAGCTTCATAAAACATGATTAGTATAAATGGGATACACAGCTTCATAAAACATGATTAGGGTATAAATGGGATACACAGCTTCATAAAACATGATTAGTATAAATGGGATACACAGCTTCATAAAACATGATTAGTATAAATGGGATACACAGCTTCATAAAACATGATTAGTATAAATGGGATACACAGCTTCATAAAACATGATTAGTATAAATGGGATACACAGCTTCATAAAACATGATTAGTATAAATGGGATACACAGCTTCATAAAACATGATTAGTATAAATGGGATACACAGCTTCATAAAACATGATTAGTATAAATGGGATACACAGCTTCATAAAACATGATAGTTATCTTTCTATGAGAGATAATGTGAGTTGAGTTTAATGTGCAGAAATTTCTCAATTCCTGTAATGTATCTAAAAGTCGTTATGGTATGCCACAATTCTCTCCTTTTTGTGTAATGAAGAGGTTCTACTACAGAGATGATTTTTCCAGGGACAAGCACTAATGCATCAATTTATGTTTCTCATTTTTCCCAATGACAACAAAACAAAGCCAATCTTAGTTCTGAAGAGTTAGAAATGGAACAAATATTGAAATAAAACTAGATTTTTTTTCATTTCCAATTTTTTATTTTATAATGGTTGGGTCATTTCAAATTTTCATATTTGATATACATGCATGTGTATTTTTTAATTTTTTTAATGACTAATTAGGTTTTTAGAGTGCCTTTCCAAATAAATGGTATTTCTTGAGACAAAATTGTCAGCATCCATTTCCACTTTAAGTAACATGAGAAAAGTTGTACTTGATTACATAATACCAGTAGCAATAAAGAATTTGACATAAAACTTCCTATTTGGATGACTAAGATAAGTTACCAAGGTTAAATGTTTCCAATTGCCCTTCTATTTAACCATAGTAAGATGGAGAACTGGATTCATGTGAATGCCAACTGATTCAGCCTGAATTTAGACTTTGTTAGGCCATCCACACTACCTCATATTCTACATCATAGGCTAACTAATAGGGATTTGGTAGTTAATTTGTATACAATGGTCATGTCAAATATTCACTATATGTATATATTCTATAATATATTTTTAAATAGCAAAATAAAGGTTTGAAATGAAGTCAAGTATTCACTTTTTTCTCTTGCAAAAATGACTTGGAATTTTTATTTCAGAGGAAACAGAAAATAATTAAAAAATGTTGGAAGGAATTGTAAATGCAAAAATTAATTAAAAGTATAGTACTAAGATAAATTGTTTTTCTAGGGGTTGTATCTCTTTGATTCAACACTGTGTGATCTCACAATTCCCATGCTCCAAAACATTTTGAATCTGCTACCATTGAAGTTTGAATCATAATTTAGTAATTAAAAAAAAAATCCTAAATAAAATGACTTATTAAATGTGTAATAAAGTAATATGAGGTTTGAAACAATTAAAAACTTTAAATTTGATAATTTTACAGTTTTAATATAAAATTAGATATGTATTCCCTTTTTTTTTTAATACAATTTCTTAAAAACCTGATGTAAACAAATAATTTATTATAATATGATTTATGATTCAATAAAGTTTAAGTAACACCTGGTCAGTCAGCCAACTCAAAAGTTTTGTGTCAAAACACTTGTCAGTATTTGATCTTTGATAAGATTTAACATCTGGCCTTAATGAGCATTTTGACAGGAAGCTCTTAAATTGGCTAACCAAATATGTCATTTTTAACTTTGTTGATTTATTGAATATTATAAATATAGTTATCTATTAAGTGCTTTTTCACATTTTTTCAGTTTATTATTATTATCATAGAGATTATATTAAAAATATGATTCTGTTCTCTGAAATGTCTTACTAATGTCATTAAAAATGAATAGATTTGTTCCCTAAGCTATGAGTTAACTTGTAGGCCTTGGTTGGTAACTAGTATAGGAGTAGGACAACTTTGATTTCAAAACTGTATATAGCCATGGTGAAGTATATACTATGCAGCTAATGAAATTTAGAACCTAGGGCTACAATGGAGACACTGATGTTGGATGTGGTCAGTGCCAGAATCTAATGGATCTGATTTGGTATTAAACTGCGATGATGTCATGCAAAAATCCTTCATACTTGATAATATATGAGACATAGTTTTTCCAAGTCAGATGGAAACTGGAAATACATACCTTGTATCACCTACTTTATGTGTGCAACTGAAACTCTTATAATAGGGGTATGCTGGCTGGCATGCCAAAAAATAAATAAGCGTATGAACAAATCATTAAGTTAAAAATGTATAAGATACAAAGCACAAGATTTCAGATATATTTTTACACAGCGGGACTCCTGGCATTTTATATAACCTAGCATGACTTAATACCATGATTATCAGATTAATGAGAAAAAATATAAAATCCATTATTTACAAGTTTGTATTTTTTCAAGAAAGTTTTATTGAAATAGTATTTCATAATTAAATTTTCTGATTTGACTTAACACCCACATAAAATACTTCTATTTTAAAATTTGACCTTAATGTCCCAGACAATTATTATCATTAGAATAATTCAGTCCAATAATATTGGTTAACACAAAATTTGGTTATTTAATGAAAAACATCTTTTTAAGCTAATTTTAGTACACTGAATAGGAAAATTGCATCCATTTTCACACATCACATTGGGATTTTTTTTATGGACAAAACATTTTGGCATTTTTTCCAAAAAAAATAAAAGTTGAATAACTCATTTTGTAACAGGAAATGGCAGGAAATAGTGAAACAATCATGCCCAAAATCAACACTGGCAAAGAACTAAGTAGCCTATTTGAGAGGCTTTGACAGTGGGAGAGAAAAATGTTGTATGTGCTGCACTCATATCCAGAAAAAAATAATCATAACTAAAATAATTCAATAATCATGAAAAATATTTTTTGTAAACCAGTGTAATAAATAATCCTAATATAGAAAAATTTCTTAACGTTACTTTAAACAAACACAAAATATTTCAATATTCCAATTTATTCAACTGAACTTTTGGCAACAGTGTAATCATTTCACCTTTGCCAATCAATATATATTAGGTTAGTTGAAGATTACCATATTTCTTTTTGGTGATAACTGTGATATTTCCCTCAGTTAAAACATTGCTCATTCCTCTTTAATTGGGTTACTAGTTGTTATGGAACTCTTCCTGTGGATGGATTTGATCTAGAGATTGAAATAAAATTATCCTATGATGTGTTCTGATTTATCAAGCAGTTAAATCTCAGCTCTCATCAAAATGTCTCTTGGTGGAATTCAGGCCAAACAAGGATTACATATGCAAAAAAAAAAAAATTAATAAAAGGAAAACTTATTGCTATTTCTTTTGAAACAGTAAAACTTGTAGTTGATATTAAATTTCTAACAACAGCCAAATTCTGACTGAATAAATTTTTTCTCTAATTTAAAAGATATTGAAATAAATTATAAATTCTAGGTTCAATGATCTGATAGTTATAACTGATATTAGGTAATATAAAATACATTTTAGTTATTTTATAATAAAGGTATAAACTTGATAAGTAATAAAAAATGAAACTACCTTCTTTGAGGTTTCAACTTGGGTTAATACAATATTTGTTTAACAATTGGCACTTTTGTAATCATTTTGTCCCTTCCACGATGCAGACATAGTTGGTTGAAGATTGTCTTCCTAGTCATTGACAACAGTTGTGATATTTTGTTTAACCAAAAAATTTAATCATGGAAAAAAACATAATTTAGAAAAATTTACAAACAAAACTTGGCTCTCAACATGGTGAACTATAGATGTATTCAGTCAGCAAATTTATGGATTATTTTATCATCTGGTTGATATGCAGGCAATTCTCAATATAAGAGATCAACTGAGAGCCTTTTGAATTGAGTGTCATCAAGAGTAGATTGTAGTTGTACTGTATCCTCTAATTATAGCCACATTATCAATACCTGAATGAACAGAAACTATCAATAAACATGTATACATAATACCTACTGAGTAAACATTAACAAATCTAAAACAGGCACAAGTGTTGTTTCATCTACATTTATGATAAATCAATTTACTAGAAAAAGTTGTCTGGAGAGTTTTTGAATCTTACTAATATTCTCAATGTAATCCCTAATGTAAATGCCATAAATAAAACTGTTGTTGGGAATTCAATGTTAACTACAACAGTTTTGCTGTTTCAAAAGAAATCCTAATAAGTTTTCAGCATCTGGGGAATTGCTGTTTTTTAAGTGTCTCTTTTATGGTTCTAATCAGATAAAAATCTGTGGTTGCAAGATCAGGACTAGAGCAGATCAAGCAAAATTGTCCAGCCAAGTGTTGTTTGCTCTTTAAGGTGCTGTTATGATTGCCAAAATACATCACTCATAACAAAACTTTCTAACATCAATGTTACTTCTAGTATAGAATTATTTTAGAAACCTACATAGGAATAGTTGGTTTTGATAGGCTTAGTTCATAAATCCATTATATTAAAAGATATATTCTTTTCTCTTACAATCATCTCTTCAAGAAAGAGCAAGTAAGTGGAGATTTTCTACAAATTAGTTGAGGAGGAAAAGGAGGAGGAGGAGGAGTGGTGCTGTTGTGGTTGTGGTGGTGATGGTAGTGGGAAGTTAATGCATTGTTTTTTCTTTTCTTTTCTTTTTTTTTTTCTTTTGCTTGGCTACGTTTGCTAGATTTTTTTTTCTTCACCGAGGCAAGATACTCACTTGAAGACATTGCTGTCAATAGATTTTTAATCACCATAATGAGCATCATTAATCTTCAGCTGGTTTTCTAGTTTAACTTGTTAATACTATTATACAAGTAAAAATTATACTGATGTTGTTTAAATTTCATTTAGTACAAAGCATTATAAGAAGAAATACAAACAGAAAGATTGTATTAACTAACTTCTCATTTTTCTAAATGAAGGGAGAATCCCTTCCTTGAAAATCAGTATTTTTATCTTGGCTCATTTTTTAGGGAGAAATGTGCAATTATATTGGGTATGAAACCAGTTCCTACTTATCTTATTAATGATGTTGTGGGCAGAAGTAATAATTACAATATATATATTTCTTTTTAATTACATATCCAGAAGGATATTCAGAAACTTTATATCTTTCAAAAACCTCCAATATCCTTATTTCATCCACAATGCTAAGAGAAAGGTATACAAAATATACAACTGCAAAAAAGATAACAACATTGTTAACAACAATGACAATAAACTATATATAAACACACATTATACGACCTACTAACTCTGTAACAGCCACTATCCAAAACAATTGATTCAATTTTAACATCATTAAAATAATTACAACATCCCAAACTATTATAGATTTGATTAGAGCCCAAAATATCCATAAAAATAATAATTCCCTTCACAATATATTAAGGAAACTTGCAGAAATTTAAAATCTTTTATTTTGTAATTATCAGGGTCTTTTACATTTTCTTAATTTTAATTTCTGCATGTAGCTAGCCAGTTTGGTACAATATTTGAGGTTTTCCAGTTTATGTTAAATATTGTACCCAACTGACTAGCTACGTATGTGTATATGATAAGATAAAATATAGTATTAAGGTATACTATATTTATGAGTTAAAGTGCTCAATATCAGAGACAGTGTATGTAAATATAAAAGTAGACATTGAGGTCAACACTCAATGGTGACAGTCTGTTTCATGCTTAAAAACAATCATTGCATTTAAGCATGAATAAGGCTGTCACCACTGGATGTTGACCTCAGTGTTGACTAATATATATATATATTAATATATGTGTGTGATTAACAATTGGTAGAAAAGTGTATTGAACACTGTGTTTCACTTAACCATGTTTTCGTTGATCTAAGGTATTTTACACTGTGAATAGGAATGTCTTGTGGACAATTCTAAGAAAACAAGGTTGACCTCCTGAATTTGTCAGGCTGCTTGAAGAGCTATGCAGCAACAGGAAAGTTAGTTTGAACTTCAATATCCCCCCTCTCTCTCTCTCTCTCTCTCTCTGAACCAGTTTCTGTTGAGAATGGTGTGAAGCAGGGTGATATACCTGCACCTACTTTATTTTCCACCTATTTTGCTGTGATGCTCACTTATGCCTTCAGAAACTGTAGCATTCATGTTTCATTTGAGTTTTCAAACTACCAGGAGAGTGTTTGACCTGTCATTTTAATGTTTCCACAAAAGTGTTTCAGCAAATTATTCGTGAGATTCTTTATGCTGATGATGCCCACCTCATGGCTCATACCGAAAAACATATGCAGACCATCATGATTCTTTTTGCTGATGCATGTAAGTCTTTTGAACTTACTATCAGCTTGAAAAGGAGTGTTTGCACCAAGCGTACTGAGAACCAAACATATTTGTGGGTGACCGGAGCTAGAAGTGGTAGATAACTTTGTATATCTTGGAAGCACACTCTCACAAGATGTGACTCTAGATCCTGAAAAGCTTTACCATATTGAGAAAGCTATTAAATCTTTTGCATGCTTGAAAAAGTGAGTGTGGTCTGACAGAAACATCACACTTAAAACCAAGACATCATTGCCACCATTGAAAGAGTACACCAAAAGTTCCTCAGAAGATTCTTGAACATTTCATTGCAGTCTTTTACGCTCAACACAGAAGTTCTGGTAAAAGCTAATATTGAGAAGCTAATCATCCTCAATCAGATTGACTGTAGGTTGGCCAAATGTGCCTTTTATGGTTAACTATCTACAGGCAAGCATCCCAGACACAAACCTAGAAAGTGCATTAAAGATTGCATCAAAACCAATCTCAAAGCTCTTGGGATATCTGTTGATACCTGGGAATTGAAGGCCGAATGTCAACCTTCAATGGAGAACCTAAGTTCACCAAGGTTGTAACCACTTTGAAAAAAGAAAAGTGGAAAATGCTAAGATTAAGGGCAATTTTCACAAGGGTAATCTTGAAGCACTACCTTTTACTCTAGCCTTGCAGCCTGTATATATATTTTTTTTTTAATCATATCACCCCGAGCAAGGCGGTAATGCCACCGAAGCGCAGAGGGCTACGTAAGAGTGAAAAGATTGGAAAAGAGAAAGCCGGAAACCACATCCTAAACAGGGAACAAGGGATGAGCCTCTTCACCTGTTCAATAGACGAGGGTGGAGTGTGAACCGGGCGATAGTTTAGTCTATCTACTCCAATTGAAAAAAAAAGAAAAAGGAGTGAAAAGATTGGAAAAGAGAAAGCCAGAAACCACATCCTAAACAGGGAACAAGGGATGAGCCTCTTCACCTGTTCAATAGACTAGGGTAGAGTGTGAACCGGGCAATAGTTTAGTCTATCTACACCAATTATATAGTTTTTATGTGGTAGGTTTTCTCTTTCAAAGGCAGCTCTTCAATGTCACCTTAGGTCTCAGCAGGCATGCTCCATTGAAGGGAACTGGAAATCAATCCTTGTGCCATTTTGTACAATCTGCCATGAAGTGTATGAGTCAGCTTCTAGATTAAAGAGACATGAAAAGTCACATTGACACTGTGCTTGTTGGATTAAGGGATCTCCCTTCTTTTCAAGTGCCACATTTATGCAAGAACTTGTAAGAAAAGTCATCAGTGCTCTGATGAAGAGTGGGTTTGGATAAAAAAAAAAATGAGAAAAGCAGTTGTAGGGATGGTCTTCTTCTGTCAAGAAATGACTCTCTCTTTTTCTCTCTCTCTCTCTCTCTCTCTCTCTCTCTCTCTCTCTCTATATATATATATATATATATATATATATATATTAAAGTTTTGTGTATTTAGGCAGCAAATTTTCTTTTAGACATGTCAGATTAAATAAATTGCAAATATTGTATCTGCTTATTTTAATAAAATACATTCATACTCATTAATATTCTTTCATGTATTACAATTGAAAGATGTAAGAAATGAGCTGTAACTTTGACAGATGATTTTATTATTCATTTCTCAATGTTACCAAGTACTTTCAATCTCCTGAGATCATCTTCAGGGGTGTAATTTGAAGCAAGAAGAAAATTTACAGTAATTTTTAGCAACACAGTTTTGTGGCTATTTTTTGTTACCCCAACTCAAGGAGAATTTGGAAGGAGATTGAAAGTATTTGGGAACATTGAGAAATGAATAATAAAATCATCTGTCAAAGTTACAGCTCATTTCTTACATCTTTTAATTATAATATGCAAAAGATTATCTGTGAGTATGAACAGATTTTATTAAAAATAAGCAGACACAATGTTTGTAATTTATTTAATCTGACATGTTTAAAAGATATATATATATAATCCTGAACTTTTTACTAGTTTAGGTCACTGTCAAGTAAGAAAGGAATTAAATGAATTTTATTGAATTGTATTTCCTCCTTGACTAAAGATATTTGAAAAATTTGAAAATTAAACATGAACTGTGTAAAAAATTTGACAGCAAGAAAAAAAAACTTTAAAAAATACAAATAGATGTATCTTGTCAGTCAACTTTAACAGAATTTAAAGAAACATTCACTACCTATATATATATATATAATCTGTAAATTCAGATAAAAACTTAGTGGGAAAATAGCCATTTTCAACATGTCATTTTAAGACGTGCATTCTCAACCCCATATAAACAAAGAATATGGAAAAATTCTAAGTCCAGAGGTTTGCTCCAGTAAAAGAAGGGGTTGGGAGATATTGGTTTTTATAGGGTTAAGCTAAATGTTTTTAAAGGTTTTTTTTTTTAAATTTCGTTATGCAGTTACTTCCCCACTACCTACCACTACTAACTCAATGGGCAAGCCACATACCTCTCACTACCAAAGAAGAAATTACTACTAAAATTCCACTAGCTTGACCCTATAAAAACCAATATCCCCCAACTCCTTCCTTTACTAGAGCAAACCTCTGGGCTTAGAATTTTTTCTCATTCTTTGAGGGTTGAGAATGCATGTCTTAAAATGACATGTTGAAAATGGCTATTTCCCCTCTAAATTTTATCTGAAGTAAATAAATATCCAATCTCTAAGTTAAATTAATTTACAGTGAACTCTCTATTGGATAAGTTTTCAAATTTTAACAATATTACTAGGATCCTCCTGGATTATTTACCAACCTTATCCTGGATTATTTACCAACCTTATCCTGGATTATTTACCAACCTTATCCTGGATTATTTACCAACCTTATCCTGGATTATTTACCAATCCTATCCTGGATTTTTACCACCTATATATATATATATATATATAAATCCAGGTAAAAAGGACCAACAGTTTTACAATTCTGAGTTCTCTGGTATTTACTTTTTTAAAAAAAAAAGGGCTCAATACAATAAATATTGTAGAGCATAATGCAATCATATAAATAAATTTTTTTTCAATTAAAAAACAAATTTAATGATATAGTGTGTTTGGTGTGTACATTTCTCAAGCTGTATTGACAGTGAACAACTTAACATTTTCGTCTCTTCTTCATAATCTGTGTTTTTTCACTCAGTGAATCATTCATATTAAAATGCTTTGAATTTTCGATTAGTTTCTTTGAAAGCATTGAAAATAACAAATATAGCTGTTAATTTTTCTTCATTCTGTAGATATTAAATATCCCAAAATATAAATGACCCCCACTGCTCAATAAATTTTATTTCTTGTATCCTCCAATATTACATAGCAAGTATCATAAGATGAAAAGAGAAGGTGTACATTTGATATGCATGTCCTTTATAAATGTCAACATCATAATTGATGACCACAAAATTTTGGGATAATTATAATTTTTGGCAATTTTAATGTTTTTTTTTTTTTTTTTTTTTGATAATTGTTTCACCCCAAGAAAGGCAGTACTGCCACTGGTGTGCTGGGTGTTACAGTAAGAGGAGAGAGCAGAGGAAAGAAAGGATAAGTGAAAGATGAAAGTCAATGAGATAGAAGATGGCAATTGACGTTGCATTTAAACTTTGGGAGATTGTAATCTTCAGAGAAGCAAGGATATAGAAGGTAGTTCCACAGGCAAGAAGCACAAGAAAAGAAACTGATAGAGAAGAAGTGGCAGTTACATTTTCTGTTTTGGCAGTAAATGGGTGGGAACAGGTTGCCAATGTAATAGCATGAATATATGTGGGTAGGGCACCAAGAAATGAAGCTCTTCAGAACAAGAGCCATGAAGATATTTGTAATTAGGTAATCTTTTTCCAATATTAGTTTAATAGGGATTTACTCCATGTTTTATTCATCTTTCAGATACATAATTTCATCACTAGTATCTCCATGATTAAGAGATTTATAAAAAAATAAAGATTCCACATTTTTTATGTGCCTCAAAACCAGGTTGAGTGAAATAATCTTTCAATGATGTTAATACATGTCTGATGCATCATAATATATAATTCAGTATTGATCATGACCTGTTTCAGAATTGTATTTTTTTTCATTGCTACTATGATCATCTATAAAGTGTAACATGGAATAATTATATGCTTTCCTTTTTCTCAATCTTTAATCTATAATCTTGGACATCATGAAGTAAATAAATGATGTTCATTTCTGAACTTCTCAAGAACATTTAATGTAAATTCTACAAATTGCTTACTGCTACATGTCAATATATATTTTAACTTTGAAATATTTTAAATAAAATATCAGTGTGTGAATGAAGTTGATGTTCAATATCCAATCCCCAGAAATAAATCAAAGGATTCATCTGCTTATTTTTTTTTTCAGTTATTTATGCCTTTAGCTTAGTTTTCAGTTAATCATTTTGAAAAAAGTATTCCCAAACATCCAACAACAGACTTGATAAATGTTACTATCCTGATATTCTATCTACTCTTTTTAAACTGTTGAAAACATTTTCAAACATTTTTGTTTCTTCTCTCTTACTGAGAATGAATGTGCATAACAATGACTGTAATGACTTCTGACCTGAATATTTAAGATATGAGCCACAATACCAGAATGTCTAATATGTTGCTAGCATCATAGTAATGCTAATCTCAGCATACATCCAATCTGAATTTACATCTCATTAAAATATTTTTAATATCAGCAACAAGAACATCACTGGCAATCTTTGGAATGTCATCAAAACTGAGAAACCTTTCAAATACCAGAAGATCATCATTTATCCAGCATAGATAATAGAATTAATTGTATATTATGAGAGATATCTGGATAGTGATTACACTTCAAGTTATCTCATGAATCCAATGAGCTACAAATAACTTTATGTAAAATTAGAGTTAACATTTTATTTTGAATTTTATGGCTTGTAAATATTTTCTTGGACAACTGATTTTGATCATAATTTCAAAAGTTGATTAAAAGTTAATTCTTCTTCATGCTCATCTTCACACATGGCTAATTTCTGTTGTGTTAGATAATTTACACATAAAGGAGTTCTAAAAACTAAAATATTCTGTTAATCATTTTGAATGATTTGTGAGCATTTTTTATAGTTGCCAACACTGTTTGTTTATAGATATGTAATTTGGAATAAAGCTCATTTCGTCTTTTTGCCTTGATAAAGTCAATCACAGGACAAAATGCGTAGGCAAGTTAAATACACTTTTCCTCTTGTCTTCTTTTTATTTAACCATAATTTACTTTCCAGAATGGTCGTAATGAACAGTTATTGTTTTTCAATAATCTATTTTTTGTTTGTTTGTTTGGATGCTGTTGAAATGATATTGGGGAAGTTCAACTTGAAAAGTAATGGCAATTTTGTGACAATGAGGTTTTGATGCTTATCAATATTTTTTCTTGCTTTCTTTCAATTTCTAAAATCTGCTTTTATGATGGTTTCTCCCTTATATTTTTCTGTAACAAATATTCTTTCTCATTTTAACTCTTATGAACATAACACATCAGAATAGTCACTTTCATTATAATTAAACTAAGTATATTTCACAAACCAATGATATTAAAATGAATTTTTTTTCTCATTGATTTTTTTTTTTTATGGTTGATATATTTCTATGGAAATTTCAATAGAACATGAACAATTCTGCTTGAATAAGTGTTCTTATTCTATTAGTGCTATCAATTGATTAAATGGTTTAGCAATTTCACATTTAGAAAAGAAAATACAATTTGAAATGGACATCTTCATGAAAGAAAGAAGAGATATATATATATATACACACACACATATATAGGTGTATAAAAGAACTTAGGTTAATTTTTTTTCTTTCAATATTAGTTGTTAGTAAGCACAGAGATACAAAAATAGCAAAATTAAGTATGATAGAAATAAAAATTTTCATATATAAAATTTGTATTGTAAAGAACTTAACTAAATATTTTGATCATAATAAAATCATGATGGAAATAAAGTAATGTTGAGAAAAAAACTTACACACACACACGTTGTGTCAGAAAAGTATCCGCCCATTTGATATTACCAAAAACAGTACTTTAAAATGTCAAAGTACTCCTTTAAGAACTCCATTTCTCCCACTTTTCAAAACAGCTTTAAAAATTTTCTTTTGGAATTGTCAGCAGCTTCCTTATCACATTCTTCTTAATATCTAATTTATAGCAATTAAATAGTGAATTTTAACTTTGTGAAAAGCCAGAAATTGCAGAGAACTAGGTTTGGACTGCTGCAAATTGATGAAGTTTGGTGATGTGATGTTTTGCCAAAACCTCTGCATAAAACAACAAATTTACTCATTTGGTTATTCTAACTGCCGTATTCACATACTACGCAAGATTACATCATGTCATGTTTTTTTCACTCAATATTAGACTAAAGAGTTGCTAAAAGTAGCAGGCTATGTTTAAAATTTTAAGGATGAATGACGTCTGGAATATGAATGTAAGATGAGTTGATAGGTATAGGTATCTGAAACTGCCCAAGTTTGCTGTCCAAAGAAATGTCAAAATAGTGAAATTTCCTTTCATTTCAACTGCAGATATTTTGATCAAATTAGTATGTAAATATTTAATCTTTTCTCTTTCAAATGATACAAATTCATTTTCTGTGTGATGATTAGTGTTTTTTATGTCTCTTTAATTTGTCAGTATTTTAATGATGGACAGCACTTTTTCCACAATTTCAAAGTTGATGTTTTTCAAACTTGTCAGTTTTTTCTACATATCAAAATAGTCCTATCTTAAAAAAAAAAAATAGGGTGCTTGTCAATTTAGAGGAATTAAGATAGGTTTTAAAAATCATCTTTCACAAAACAAAGAAATTCAATGTTTCAAAAAAAAAAAGTAAAAATTGTACCTTCTTGTAGAAGAATGCCATATCTTTGATAATCTGTTGGTTTCATATTTCTGTGTCCATGCAACTTGAAGCACACACCATGCATTGAAATTTATATTGTTAACTAAATGAATGAACATCGTCTTCTGAACCTCTTTTTTAATACTTGTTTCATTGATGGATATTACAGTATAATTCTTTCTTATATTTTCTTTAATGATGCATTTTAAAACTGTATAGATTACTTATTGTATTTTGTTCAAATTGTTATACACAAATCATTTTCACATTTAACTGTTGTTTTTATACACTTTTTAAAAAAAAACATTTAACAGAATCTATATCATAATTTAGAAAATAAATGTATATATTAAATATAGACAGTATTTGTAATTCCTTAAATTTCACACTCTTGTTTGTCCACAAAAAATAAAATATTTTTTTTTAAAAAAGTGCCCTATTTTCTTTTTAATGGTGATTCATTTCATTTACATTCATGACTGACAATATTTTCTCTAATTCTCAAGAATTGGTGATTAAATTTTAAAAGTTTTTTTTACATTTTCTTTTAAAAAAGTGAGAATGGGTATACTTTATGAAAATAAAAATGAACTGGATTTTTGTTTAAGGTTAACTTTGGAGTTAATTGCTATACATAATACATGCTTGGGTGATCATGTCTCTTTCAAGTCATAACTGAATGGGTAGAAGATTTTCCTGCAGTAAATTGCTATTGCTTTCTTTGGCATAGAACCTACTCTGTCCTGCTATTTAATCTATAGCTGGAGAGCAAAGAGTTAGATTAATACCTTTTCCAAGTGTAATTTGCGCATAAGTGAATGCAATAAATTCAACTGCAATTCACACTCAGCTCTCTGGTTTCTTGTTCTGAGCTGATATCCACTTCACCCCACAATATACTCTGTACTTTGGAGTCCAGGTTCATTGAAAATTAAATGTAATTAATTTGTCTATTTTTCTCTCACTCTTTACTGATTCTAGTGGCTAGATTTGATTTAAGTGGTTAAAATGAAATTATGATATTTTCTTAAAAAAAAAAACATATCATTTAGTTCAACTTTTTCAAATATGCACTGTTTGTTCATAATTTTTTCCCTCTTAAGTATTTTTTTAATAGAAGCACAGATTATTATATATCTAATTTTATATATATATATATATCCAATTAAGTCAGTTACATTTTAAAAAATTAATTGATTTCAAGATAATGCTCAAAGCCTTTAGTTTTGAAAATACATCAACATTACCTAATGTTGATTGTATAAACAGTGAAAAAAAACATTTGTCTTTATCTAAGTTTTAGAACTATCTACAAATTAAAATGAACACAATTTAGGATTTTGAGGTTGAATATAAACAAAAGAATAAGCAAAAAAGATAAGTATAACAACAGAAATAAGCAATATGTTCAACAATAATTCATCTTCCTACATTTAGATATTTTTAATATATGATTTTTATTTATTTTTGATATTTTTCAGGCTGAAGTGAGTTCTTTTAACTATACGTCTGCTGTTCTAAAAACTGATGATACTGCCTCACAGTTAAAGGCCTGTGGAGTTTGTCTACTCAATGTTGATGTGATGGATCGAGCATCAAATGATAATGAACGAGCTGCCAAACTTACATACAGCGGACGACAGTATCATGCCACATGTGCCAATTTTTGGGTGAATTGCGTGGACTCCATGCTGCCTGCTCTTAAACTGCCTCAACTCATTTAGCAACTCTGGTGATGATGTTAGTCTTGAATATTTCATAAAATAATGTTATTTCTGGTTTATTAGCAAAAACAAGTTTACATAAATACACATACATACACACCTTTTTTATACTAATCTGCATTGTAAATTACTGAAAATACAGACTCCTTTACTGGAGTGGATCAATAAGTCCACAGCCCAACATTGTTATTAGCTGAACTTTGATCTGAAATTTTCACTGTATAATAATCAATCTACATGATTAATATTCCCCATTGAATTAAGTGCATTGACAAATAAGGAGATTATGTTGTTAAATAAATATATTAAGTTTTTTTTCCATCATTAAAATATGGATTTAGTGGTGTCTCTATATGTATGAATATACATTTGCTTACACCTGTAAACTAGAAATTTACAGCTAAAATAAAATGTTCACGTCAAAGGTACAAAGATGTGTATGCCTACTTGAACATGTGTTTATATATATATATATATATAAAGAGTCTGCTTGGTGACCAAGTTGTACTTTCCACCTGCAACAAGAGATCAGTAAAACCAGGATTTCAAATGCTGATTTTCAAGGCAGGCAGTGCCTCCCTTTTTGGAAGATTGTTGTAACACACTCTTTGTACTTTTCATTTATACTCTCATTCTACTTCTATATTTGGTCTTGTGCCATACTTAACTAAATTTTTGTTTTGTGAATTCTTTGAAGAATAAATACAAAAATAAAGATGTATAGCTAAACCATTTATAAAGAAAAGAGCTTCGTCACAAAAAAAAATGTAAAAATTATGCATATATATTGTACAAAAGTAAGGTTTGCAGATGTATACAAATGAAAACTTTAACAGCCACTTATGTGTGTTTGTCAACAAAGCATTAATATTAAAAAGGTGGATTGTGGAATATTTGGTAAATTAAACAAGATTAGCAGTGAAAGACCATTTGTTGGCAGTATATGATCCTCGCAAGGACAAAAGACATCTATTAAAAACCAAAAATAACTCTGTTTATTCAAAATATCACCTATTTTCTCATAATATCATAATAGTTGCTATATTTGCATACATTTCATACACTAAATATAACAACTATTATAGCTAGTGATGATATAATTTGAAAATATATTTTGAAAATTAGAAATCATATTAAAGAGAATAGTCAGATATATACAAAGTAACAAAATGATGAAAATGTATTTGTTACTATTTGTACGTTTACTTTTTTTTCTAGAATGTTTAATTCAGTATTTTTATTCACCATCTTTATGTCGATAAACAATTTCCTTTTCAGATAAAGTAAACAAGTGTTTTATTTGTAAAATCCACAAACTGGAAACAAATGAGACCTGTGAGCATTAGATTTTTTTTAAGCATTGATGAATAAAAATGTTTAGAGAATCTGAATGTGAAACTTAACTACAAAAATGAAGAGACAATTCATTAATGTCAATAAAGCCACTGCTTAAAATCTTTTTCAAGATTATAGAATGTTATTTTAGAAACTAAAGCAGAAAAATGATTTGATGTAGAATTGTATAAATTTGCATTATTGCTTTTATCTTTTGTAATGTAAATTTACAATTTTTTTAAAATTATTTACTTTGTTTAATTTCATTCAAAATAACATGGGATTTTATATTTTATTTAGTGTTTGGACATGGGAACAAATAACTAATTCTTAGGTAAATGTTTCATCATGTGATTAATTTTATTTGCAAAATCAATATTATATTTATGTATTGCTATTAACTGGATTTTTATATTTTGTTTAGTAAAGACATTGTTTTATTATTCCTGTTGATTTTAGTCTTAAACAAGGAATATTTATGCAATATTTATAGATGTCTTAACTAATATGATCAATATTGTAAAATCTTAGCAAAGTTTTATAAAT
Organism: Ascarosepion bandense; assembly: GCA_037127315.1. Taxonomy (NCBI): domain Eukaryota; kingdom Metazoa; phylum Mollusca; class Cephalopoda; order Sepiida; family Sepiidae; genus Ascarosepion; species Ascarosepion bandense. The sequence continues at coordinate 394,196 of JBBBDQ010000129.1, read as the reverse complement.
ATTACCACCCATTGTGACTATTTGGTTGAATTCTATAAGCAGATATAACATACTTATAAAAGCTGAATATTTGTAAAATTCTTGATATTCAATTAATATAACACTGCCTGCAAACAGATATGCAAATAATCATCTAATCATGTAGATTGCTGATTTAAAATTATAAATGCAGTGTGTGGCAGAAATATCACCCACACATACTTAGCAAAAATACCTCCCACAAAATGGTAAGACATTATTAGCAGTGGTGACTTCATCTAGCTAATGTCTTCTTATCATTGTGTGGGAGATATATCTGTACAATAGATAAGATTGTAACTCTGGAAAGACAAACTCCCAATATGAATATGTTTTAATCAGTTGTAAAAGAGTTTATATTTGAGAAAAAATAGGGAATCGTAAATTCACCTATAAAATAATGTCATTCTTTGAAAATCATTTGAAACTTTTGTTCATGTTTATTATTAATAATAAGTTGTTTATGTAAGCTGTGATTTATCTAAAATTTTTCAGTTGCTCAAACCACTTTGTATAATTATTATTGTTAACACTATAACCTTAAGAAGAGTCATTAACATATCCAACATTGTCCAGATGCTTAAGTCTGTATATTTGCTATTGTTAACACAATGTTTTAATAAGTCCATTCTTCAGTCAAATGATGTTTTCTTATGGATTACATCCGATGACATTAGAAGATCAGTTCAAATGTGTAATAAAAACAGCAACTATACAAAGAAATGATTTAAGCATCTTAACAAAGTTGAATATGTTTATTATGATTCTTCCCAGTTATCATGTTAACAACAGTCACTGTACAAACAGAGTTGAACATATGAACACAATTGGACATGTTTAATGACACTTCTCAAAGTTAGAAAAACATGTTATTTATTAAACTTTGTAAACAAATGTATCAAACTTTTCATTCACTCTAATGATTACATATATACTAAAATCAGATAATGAAATCGCATATAATAATTATTTGTACATTATTTACTACATATGTATGCATTATAAATTATTTATGAACTGTTTATGTAACCTATGATATCACAAGTAAGATATATTTAAAAAATGTAAACACTTTCACACATTCTAATGAATACATATAGTCACAATAGGAGTGGTAGGAAACAATATTTATTTTATTTTTTAACTACATATGAATCCTATATCCATAAGTATTGTTTCAAGTTTTTTTATCACTACTCCCCCACAAACACACACGCATATATTAGTCATTTTATTTCTGGTTATAAAGGGGGTGAAATTTTGTACCTAAAATTTTTTTAGCAAGTTTAGACACTATATAGTGTTTAGTATAAACCAAGGTTGTCTCATCAAGATTAATGTAAACCTTTAGTAAGTCAGATACACACTTGGGCAATCATGTCTCAAGAGACATGACTGAGTGGGCTGAAGCATTTCCCACAGTAGGTTGCCATTACTTTCTGCAGTAGACTGGTTGCCAACCAAGGCTATAGAACCGAATCTGTTCTGCTATTTGACCCATAGATAGAGAGAAGAGACAGATTAATATTCCCCCAGAAGGGTATTCGTACATAAATGAATACAGCAAATTCAACTTGTTCCATGTTGATATCCCTTGAACCACAGTGCACATCCTATGTAAACAACCAATACACAACAAATGTAAACCTTACTGAAAGAAATAGATTATTTTCTGTATAATTTAAATTCATTACTTAGAATTTCACTATAGAAATTTGACTACTATAGAAATTCATTGATATCAGGAAGAAAGACATTGTTAGTACTCAAAAATTAAGACTGGTACTACTCATAGAAGAGTATTATGTGAGTGTATAAATATGTTACCAATATTTTTACTATAGAAATGCATTAAAACTGAAGAATAAAAAAATTCAGGCAGTCAGTCAAGTGCCATATGTGATACACGCTTGGGCAACCACGTCTCAAAAGAGACTGACTGAATGGACAGAAGATTTTTCTGCAGTACATTACCATTACTTTCTATGGTAGACTGGTGCCAATCAAGGCTATAGAACTCAATCTGTCTTGCTATTTTAAATCAGGTTATTTTTGAAAAAGTAACCATTAATGTTACAATTAGTGAAATTCAAAATTTAGTATCACTGGCCTTTCAGTTAGTATTCCAATCTCACAACCATGCTTACAAGGAAGTTATATAGAGTAGAGAAATATTAGAAATCAATTGTGACCAAAAACTGGGGGATCTATTTATGATATGAGTGTAAAACAAAAGTGATCCCCCACTTAATATCTGCTACTTTCTTAATCAAATATTGAGAATCTACAAGTTGCAAATTAGGCTACATTTGAAAACCCAGCGCTGTTAACTTATTGACTAACTTTCATCTTGTTTGTTGTTCAATTTATTTTAAAATGTATTCCCCAAATTCATAGGTATTGAAATTCCAAATTTAATCATGTGGCCTTTTCAAAAGTAGCCTAATCTGCCACCTCTAACTGCATGTAGAAATTATCTCAGGTGGAAAAGTACATCACTTGACTTATGTTTATTTACTAAGCTTAACCTAGTATGATATCAAGTTTCAACACTCTTGGAGCACCTTGCCATGATTGACCACACTACTGTAGTAATGACCTTTGAAAACTTTTCATCATAGTGACATGCCCTGTTCATATTTACTAGATTTAGTTTAGTTGTGTATAAAATAAAATGTGCTTTGTATTAATTACTTTTGTATTAAATATTGATGGGCACAACCAGATAAAGCAATTTCATTTTTAGCTAGAAACAAATTTGCAGAATGTGAATTAAACATTTCTTTAATATTTTTATATTAGAACAATTTTCAGTAATTTGTTTTTTGTTTTTTTGTTTTTAAATGGTAATAAAATATCAGGATGTGCATGGGTGGTGTAATAGATATTAACTCAGAAGGAGAAATTGGAGAGTTTAATTTGAATTTCAGTCAAATTCATTTATGCACAAATATCTTTAGGAAAGGTATTAATCCATCTCTTCTTCCTTTAGCTATGGGTTGAATATCAGGACAGATTGGCTTCTATAGCCTTGGTTGGGAACCAGTCTACCAAAGAAAGTAATGGCAACTTACTGCAGGAAAATCTTCTGTCTAGTCACTCATGTTTTGAAAAAGACAAGATCACCTAATTGTGTATCTAGTATGTCAATTAACTGACTGACTGAATAAAATATAATAAAACCCTAAGTTAAATGCATTAACATAAAATTATGCATTGAAAAGAGTTTGATTTTAAATCTTTGCACTTCTGTTCTACAATTTTTTATTATTTGTGTTGTTTAAACATTTACTCATACACTCAATATTTCTGTTGACCATTGCAATGATTAATGAATTATTCTCACAAACTCCATACATTTTGTTCATGGTTTTCTGAAACTGTTAGTAACATCAACTATAAACTAAAACCGAGAATAAATTTCTACTCTATATTTGAAAATCTGGCTAAGCTTTGCAGATAGCTTAACATTTTATCCAGTCAATAAAACATGAAATTATAAGTTCTTTTATCTTAGAATGCAGTTCTGTGGTATAAATAAAATACAGCAGTAAAACTGATGAAAACTGATGAAATATTTTAAATAACAACCAGAATTAATCTTATATTTTCAACTTGAGAATGCATATTATGTTGAAGATGAAGAAGCAATAGATTAACAGATTATTTTACTCTTAATCTATTTTTGTTCTCTACCTTTAAGATTATTTAAATTGTAAATATCTGTTTAAAAATGCAGTTGTTGCTGTTTAAGATTTAGTAGTATAAGCAGTGCTAGAGTTACATATAAGCTGCAATCCATGCGCCCTTGATAAAACTAAAAAAAAAAAATAAAGATCAGTTTAGTTTATTTTCAGATTTAATGAGCTAATTTGAAACTATTTAAAGAGATTATTTGGGCTTCTCTAGTTGGAGTGGTTCTTTTAAATTCAGTGGAGCCCGATTTAGATTTTGATGCATATTTTTTTTTTTTTTTTTTTGTTGGGGTTCAGGGTTGTAGTATGGCCTGCAGCCCAGGGTTCCCAAGACTAGAGGAGGGGGTCATTAAGAGACCATTGATAAAATTAAGAGATATAAGAACAGTGGTGATTTCCTTATTTTAAGATTTAATGAACCTTTTTTAAACAATTTAGAGTATTTTGGGTCCCTCTTGTTGGTGTGGATTTTTTATTCAGTATCTTAAATTCAATACCTTCTTTTTTATAGAGGGAGGTTAACATATTGAAGGGGTCCCCCAAATTCTATTAACCCTGGTGGGTTTCTTAAGGCCTAAACCAGGCCCTGAGTACAAGACTAATTTTAATAACAGTTGGACTTTGAAACTACCTTTATTTACTTGTTCATTTTTTATAAATTCAACAAATATGAATTGATTTGACATCAAGTTTTTAAAATACTAATGCTATGCAATTTACTGTTGTTTTATCTCTTTTGTTGCATATATATTTTGTTACAAAATAGATTGAAAATGTTCTTGTTTTAACATAATTTTGCTTTTTTCGCAAATAACTTATTTTTTATCTTAGAATAAAAATGTTAAGTTAATGGCATGTTATTTTTATGGACAAAGTTTTGTCAATGTCCATAATAGTTCTTTTAAGCTGTGCACAAAGAAATTTAATGTGTACTTAAATGTTTTTTACCTAAAATAATACAGTAATAATTATTTTTACAAATAATATAATTATCCTTATTGAAAATAATCTCTTAGTTGACTGTTTCTGTTAACTAGTTATATTTTTGTATACCCTACCTACTAATAAAGTAAGACATAACTACAATTAAGAGCCTACCTCAACCATAATACTAGCATTCCCTTTGGCAAATATGAATAAAAAAAAAATTGTTAGAGAAATTGGTATTTGATTCATTAACATTTTCCTCATTTTTTTCTGTGCTTAGATGATGTCAATATGTAACTTTTTCAGTAGAATTATTTCTCATATTTCTTTAGTTTTTGTTTTTCAAAAGAGAATTGTATATACAAATAGTGAACCCCACTCCAAACAGAAACAAAACCCTATTAATGTAGAAAAATACATTTTTATAGCAAAAATACCAGTAATACATTTATATATATATATATATATATATATATATATATATAAATACTACATTTTGTCTATAGTTGAAGGCATAGAATTGTGTTCCAAATATTTTAGATTTTGGCATTTAATAACCCACAGAAATGTTGATATACCACTAAATAAAATCAACTAACCAAACTTGGTTCTTAATAAAAAAATTACTGGATATTTCAATAACTTCAGTACAATTTTCTTGTTTATATATACAACTACTTATTTTTTTTTACTTGGTATCCTGAAGGGCATCTGATTGTAAAAATAATGCTTCCCAGAGGATGAGAAAAGCCACATTTTACTTGTTTTGGTAGCTGGAATTCCTTTATAATCAAAAGGCAAAATGTTTTCTCTTGCAACCTCGTACTTATAAAATCTATAATATCTGCATGATATTAGTATATAAAATTTAGAATAAATTTTCTTGCGGTACAAGGTAGAAGTGGGTTTGTTTCTCATCTATGTGGTACTTCCATGATTTTCTTTGTAAAATACTGGATTATAAAGTAATATTTGAATTTCTTGATGTTGGTAAAAGTGTATGAAACATACTTAAGAAAAACATGATGACCAAAATTAAGATATGTAAACAAACATAATTTGTATGCCAAAAATATTTATAATAATAATCATCTAATTTTTTTCTTAAATTTAAAATTCTGTTTAAAGTATAGAAAGTAAAAAAAAAAAACATTGTAAAAAGTTATTAATATAATTTCCTAATATTAGAAATAGATTTTTTTCTGAGGTGATGGGAAAGAAATTTTCATTAGTTGCGATTAGAGATTTTTATTTTTTACTCAGCTAACATAATGGAATTGTAGAAAATTTAATAATTAGAAACACAAAATGTTGCAAATAATATTCCCCTTGAGACCCACAATTTTATGGATATCTGTTTTACTTAATGGCAAGTTTTTACAAAACTTAAGTAAAAATTCTTTATGCAATCATTTTTGTTGTTTTTAAATAACTGTTAATTTTATAAATCATTTTCTGAACATCTTTAAATAAATATAAATATATCAAAAATATTTGTTTTCCGCATTTTTGCAATTTTCTTTTTATGTCAGATTTTATTAGTAAAATATTATTTTATTAGTTGTTTATGGTGCATCTTGTAAAAAGTCATTATACAACAGAACACTGGTAGATTTTTTAATTTATTTTATTTTATCAATAAGAATAAATAACTTTCTGTAAAGCTTTTTTTAAAAATTATAAATTGTAGAAATAGTTATTATTGCTCTGTCCATTTATAAGCATATATAATGACGTTTCTTGGCAATTTTTTTGTTTTTCTTCAAATGCACTAATAATGCTATATAATATTTGCTATTAATGGTTCTTCCTTTCTCAAGGTAATTGATGAACGAATACCTTGCGCTTCCTAAAATGCAGAGCCCAAAACCTTGCCTGCTGATGTTTGTGTCTTTGGTCGCTTTGGATGGCTTTCACCTGTTACTGTCCACTCAGCTGACTGCTGATTTGACTCCGGAGTGAAATGTTTCATCCATTGTCATATTTACTCAAAAACTCCTTGTTGTGTTTAAACAGTTGCAAACAATGCTCTGAATCATTAACGCATTGTTGTTTTTGACCAACTGTGAGTAAATGTGGCACCTCTATTGAACACAGCTTTCTGATTGACAAATGTTCATGCAAAATTGTGAATACACTGCCTTCTGATATGTCCAGCTCCTCTGTTATCTTACACAACCTCAATTTACAATCAGTCAAAATGAGTTTGTGAAGTTTTTGGTGTTTTCTGGGACAACTGCTGATTTTGGGTGACCTGAGCATTCAGTATCATTTGTGTCTGTACGACCATGTTTAAAGTCAGCATACCACCTGTTAATCATTGCTTCTGACAGAGCAGACTTCAAATAACACTTACCAAGCCATTGCTTTGCTTGAAAAGTATCTTTTCTATCAGAAAGCAATGCTTTATCAACACCCGAAATTCAGATTTTTCCATTGTTTTGAAAATTTGCAACAGTAGCTTCACTTAAATAACTAATTTGTAGACTAATAACCTGATTGGGCCCAAGTTTTGTCACATGCCATTTGAAGGCTACTACTTTATAAAAATCATATGGATTTTTTATAAATGGCACCATTTATATGTCAGGTTGGGACTTACTGAGTGATGTGTTATGTAAATATTTTGGTAGATAGAAAAAAAGATGGTTAGCTTTACCGGTAAAAAGACTGATTAATCTGCAAATTCTGTGAAATTTTGGGTAGAAGTGTACGTACACACAAACTGTGGGCAACAGTGCCTGGGGGCTGTTCTCAATATTGACATATCTATGAGAGAAAGAAGGTTATATTCATGACTATGCATAAGCAAATATTAGGCAGTTGATATGAATGGGTACAAAATTATTGTCAGAATTAATGTCTTTGTGTTTTAACTGTCTGATTAACTCAACAGTGGAGGGAGATAATAAAGCTACATATTAAACATACCAACTGGCAATTTAAGTCAACTTAGCAACATATTTAAAATATCATTGGCAGGAGAACTTTTCCAGTCATTTCTAGTATTATTATCATCATCATCATCATCTTCAAAAATGAACTACCAATCAATCACAATATCTTTTAACAATATTTTAATCTTCATAGGTAAATTTGTGTACATGTGTGTGTGTGTATATATATATATATATATATCAATGTCGCTGACGTGACGTGGAATCTCTGTTAGAGATCCCATGTCGAAATGTACATCCGACGCCTTTGAATTTTGAAAATTTTCTCTAATTTATATATATATATATATATATATATATATATATACATACATACACAGAGACTCCAATGGATGAATTGTTGTATAAATTGTGCAAAAATGAAAATAACACTAGCATTTTATTTTAACAGATATATTTACCAAAATTACATGAAAGTATCTTGAAATACTAAAAAGTAAATTTATTCAATAAAATTGCCATTGGTTTCCAGACTTTGGAATCTCCTGCATCTTTTCTGGATAGTCTGATTATTGTTTAAGTTGGTAAATACTGCCATAATCCTTGCCTTCAGTTCATCTTTGATTTTATAAGGTGCTGTGTCATTCTCTCGTTCAACTGCACTCCACACATAATAATGATGTGCCATCTGGGAAGTAAGGGGCAATGTAATTCTAGAAATTGTCTGTGTTCTCCTGCTTGTGTGGCTTAGTGCAGAGTCCTGTTGCTAGACATAGTGTCTTCCAGCAGCCACCCTCTTGACCACTACCATCTCAAGACACTTTATGTAAGCCACCATGTTGATTTTGAGGCTATGTGGGCAGATGAATGGAGGCATAACATCATCCTCACTAGCGATCACTCCAAACATCTTCATAATCACCATCAGACTCATCCAACTCTTTCCGAATTCTCTGCACTAGATTAATATCTAAACACTCTAAAATTTTTGTATTGGATCTTGAATGCCAAGCAGTACAGCATGCCATTTCCAAATTTCTGGCAAAGTAAATTGCTTCATGATACTCATTTTTACTCACAGACAGTGCCCAGCTGATCCTACTATATCATATGTGTGAAATGAAAAATATAAAATGGTGGCAATTTGCCCATTGTACCCTGTACAAATGTGGAAATACTGAAAAGTTTTGGGGCTATAAGACTAATTACCTAGACTTCAAAATTTGGTGAGAACTTTTTTTAGCAATTCTTCATATATTGATTATTCATTTGTAATTAATATTTTAATTTTATGTTGTGCTCAATCATTCTGTATTTCATTATATATATTTAATATTGTACCAAACTGGCTAGCCATGTATGGAAATTAAAACTGGAAAATGAAAATGACCCTGATATAACAAGGAGTATAGTAAAAAGGAAAGAAAAGAAAAAAGCCAAACCTTATAACAGTGGTGATGTCTACAGATTTTGCCAAGAAGGAAAATTAGCCATTATGTTGTTTCCAGAACAAAAAAATTACTAAATGAAAGATCAGAAGTAACATCCAGATGTAATCACACCTATTAATAAATCTTAGCATCATACAAACCTGGATGAAAGTGTTTTTAGATCCTTAAGTAACTCCCCACTAATGTTGAAAAATTTTGGTGGTTTTAAGTCTAGTCACGTGTTCATAAAAATCCCTGTTGTATGTATGAAAAACGCTGGAATATCTGTTATTATAAATTGCCTGAAGATACCAAAAGTTTAAAATCTAGGTTGCAGAAATAACTCATTTCCAAATAAAAAATATTCAAAAGCTCTACAATATAAATGTATTGAGCATTTTTTAATACAACTGAGTACTGGTCTAATTTACTTATGACCAAAAACTAATTATTTATAACTCTAAAGAAAAGTGATACCCATGGTTTGAAATGAATTTGGAACCATTCTTAAAAGCTTTTATTTTATTTTTAATTTTTAGTTAATAGATTAAATTTAATATTGTCAATAAACAAAATACTTTGCTGGATTTCAAAATTATTTGATTGGAATGAGATTTTAAAAAAATGTTTATAATCACTAAAGATTTTAGTCATATTTACAATTCTCTTAGCACAACATAATTCAGTTTATTAAAAAATTTTCAGAAGTAAAATATACATTTTTGAAGTTTTATATGAGGAATGTTAGCTTATTTAAAGTTTAATTAATCTGATTTGAAACAAATATTATTTAGTTCAAGTTTAAAATATCACAAAAAAGCACTTAACATAGAGTGGGTGTTTTTAAGAGCTGTTGACAGCCTAATTGTGAAATTTAATTTTTTCTGTTGAGGTCATATCTGTAAAAATTGCATGATGAATATAATATGAGTTCTTTTTTTTTTATATATAATTGTTTAATTACTCAATAGTCTTAAACATTTAGGAAAACATTCTTTGTGGTCTAATGTTTCTTTGAATTTTAGGTACTTTGGATTTAAATTTGCTATAGTTATCACTCTTATTTTCTCATAATGACATGTATGGATGTATGTATTTACTAAGACCAGCACATTTATACACACATAAAATTCAAAATTCTTTTTAAAATACTGGGATCACTAAATTATAGTATGCTTTTACATTTATTATTAGTAAATATAATTTTTCTTAATAACTATATCACCTAATTGCTAAAACTTAATACAGAATTGTAAAAGATTTAAAACTTTTAAATTATTCTAATTAAAATTTGTAAAAAAAGAAAGCAATTCTTGTAAAAGTTTAATATTCAGAGAAAAATTGTTTTTTTCTTAAGCCAAATATATTTTATTCATAATAGCAATTAGAAGTTTTTCTAATTAAATAAGGTTTTAGTTTTATTTCATTTTTTATTTTGTGATTCAGAGTAGACTTTCAGTAACTCGGCATTTTATTTTACAAAACAAAAAATTGATGGTATAAATTCTCTAAGAACTTCTGCTTATAGCTGATATAAACAAAATTGAATTTAAAATCTCATAAGATTAAATAGGTGGTGGGTAGAGTAACAGATTTAAAACAAAACAAATATTATTACCAAGATTTTCTAGAAAAGAAACATTCCTGAAATAATTTATTTGTGAATAAATCCTGAACATTTAATTAAAATCCAACAATTATTTTATTTTTGCAAGAATTTTCAAATCAATGCAGTCTTTTTACTGCAAAAAGATAATAAAATTTACTATACTAATGACCCACTGACACAAGAAAAAAATACTTTAGCCAAAACTTTGATGGTTCTAAAAAAGATTTAAAAAATATAATTTGATAATAAAAAAAAAGTTTTTTTAAAAAAATCCTTTGGTCTTCCCTCTTAATAATAAAGATTTTGACAATAAAACTGTTTTGAGTAGTTTTTCATCGTGTATATTCATTTTTTAGTGAATCTTTGGCATTAACTACCTACTTAACCATCTCCTCCCTCACAGAATTTGAAAATTTCTACTTTAATATTTTTTGCCAATGAACCCATATTGAAGCTTCTTACAGTTTTGAATAAATGCAGTGAGTTTATCTTTCTTTTTTCCATACTGAGAGTATGAGTAATGCTGATGAAAAAAAAAAAAAGACTATTTGGACGATTTATACTTTGACATGTTAGCTGATGAAATCGCCTCATGGCTTCCTCAAAACAAAAAAAAAAAAAAGAATGTTTACTTTCTGCTGGATAAATTTCAAGAAATATACAAAATATCAGATGAGACATGGCAAACACTGGGTAATAAATGATGAACAAATTTTTCAGTCTAATCAAATTTTCTAAACATTTGGTTAACACCCTATACATAAATTCATTTATGCAGTTTTATCTACATGTAATTATGAATATATTCATTTTATCTTGTTAATATAAATTTATGCATCTATAAAAACTCAGAACTGTTCTTTCATTAATCTTAATTGATTCTTGTAGACATCTTGAGACATTTTTGTTTTTTATCTAAATTTTTGTTCTCTCAAACTTTTTGTATCAATTTAAAAAATAAAAACACAAAACCATAAAAATAACTGTCAGTGTATTTTAAAGTATGAATTTTTCAAAGTACAAAATATACTATAACAATGATTATATTATTATTAATTTTTTTGTTCATTTTCAAGTGATTTTTAGATTTTATTCAATAAGCTAAGAATTATAGTAAAAATATCAGTGCTTCATCTGAAAAAATGAACAAACTATTACAATATTTATTATATGTAAAAGCTTTATTATTCATGAAATCATTTAGGTTAATTTAATTTTCCCTATTAATACAAATTTAACTTATTTTTCATATTTTTTTACAATATTGGAAATTTAAGACTGTTTTCAATTATTTTAATAAAAGATTTTGTTTGCTTCTGTATAAAAAAGCCCCTTTCCTACAAACTTGTTTCAGTCAAGAACCCTTAATTCAAATTGATACTAAAATCATCAGTATTTGCTTCACTAAAGGTGATCTTCCAAATTTATGTCTTCATATGAATTTGATAAGACAAGTTAATATGTTGATATTAGTCTGTATTTTATCAATATTTTGTTATGATCTACATTCATGCTTTATTTCAATACTGTCACATTTGTTCAATGGAGTTTGAATTTGTTTTTACAAATTAATGAAATTCACTGGTTGTTTAACCTTAAGATGGTCATCATTGCCTACACCAAGAATTATGTTCTTCTAATTAATCAAAACTCATGATGTACCAGTCAAATTTTAGTTCTTTATTATAGAAAAAGTGAAGGTACAAAATGGGGTTATGTGACAATTCTGCAGAAACATCAGTTCTTTTTTCACTGATTAAACTAAGTCACAATTCACTTTCATAAATATTTTTCACCTTGATTGTATTTTTTCTTTTATAATTTTCATTAATTGTTTTCTTTAAACAACTGTAAAAAAATTTTAAATTGTTTATTTATTTCAATTTCAATGTTTGATGGTTGTGAAGGTTTTTTTTTAATTTTATTTTTTACCCTTCTTGCCTTCATTCCTCAACTGTAGATGCTTCACTTTTTGGGGTTTTTGTTTTTATTTTACATTTTTTTCTTGCCTTCTCTGTGGAGATATTAATTCTTAGCACTGAAATCCAAAAATGTCTTATGTAATATTAATATCATGCATAAAATAGAAAACTTAAAAGCTAAATTAATTGTATATTAATATTATTTTTCATGTGCTTAGCTCATATTGTGACAAGAAATGTACACATTTCCTAACTAATAAACTGAATCTGTCTCTAGACAAATTTAAAATTAGGGATCATTTTAAAAACATAATCAATTAACTGCAAAATATACACTTTTTTGCAAATAATTTCTTTTACACAGATTTCATATTAGATTTACTAGTACACAATTTTAATAATATTAGTTTTTTTTTTAATACCACAATTTACTTATAGTCTAGAATTGGTGTGGACCTTGGGCAAATGTTTAACTTATTTTATTTATTTGATATAAAATATTGCATCTTTCATTATTTATCTTAGTAATATTGTTGATTGAGATTCAAAGCTCAGAGTGGGGATGTAGGAATGAAAAATGTCTTCTATTTAGACCAGGCTCATTTTATATTAAAAAAAAAAGCTTGTTTTTCTTCTTTTTTTAAATCCTCATATTATAAAGCTAATTTGGCTTTAAGCCTGAAAACAAGTATCTTAGATTTGAGCAAGTTTATCATATCTCATATCTACCATAGTCAATCATGTATAATTTGTGATATTTAAACAATGTAAATTTTTATGTTTTTCTGAATGTAATGTTCAATAGAATGTATCAGTTTTTTATTTTAATTTCACTGTATTTTTAATTTATTTTTGTACTGTGAAAAATCTGAGGAGAATGGGAAATGTATAAAATATTTTACTTTGGTGCAAAGATGTGAAACAAAATGTCAATTAATAGCAACATAAAATATTTATTTATTTATTTTTAATTTTGGAGCTTAATTTGGAAATTAAACTTCTTTTTTTTAACATTTTTATCAATTGGCTTTTTAAAAAAATTATTCATGTCCATTTTAAAACACAAAATAATGACCTTTTACTTTGTACATGTACTCAAATGTGTCAATACAATAGAATATCAGAAGATTTCATCATTTTTACTATCACAACATTCATGTCATGTAACTTTTGACTTGCAAATTATTGTAATTATATATTTTTAAAAACATTATCAACTATGATGGACACCTGAAAAGAGCCAGAGAGTACAATGAAAGGTTACAAATAGATACAAATTTTTTTAATAAGAAATTGTACTGAGGTTTGACTAAATTCTAAGTAACTATACTAATAATGTTAGTGCTGTTTAAGTAAATAAAAAATAAAGCCAGTTAAAAAAAAAAAGCAAAAGTAAAATTATTTTATGCTGTATTCTACTAATTCTCCTAGTTTAGTCACATTGAAATATCTTTTTTTCTAGTCATAAACATTGAAGCATATTGAGAACTAATTAAAAATCATGTAATAATTAAGATGAAGATACTTGTCTGAAAACAAATGGTATAATAATCATATATTGAACTAAGTACCAAAATATTTATATTTTTAATTCAGGCAACTAACTACTCTGCATACAGACTGTATTTATAATTATTTACATTAGTCTATTTAAAAGGTTTATTATAAAGTCAATTTTATTAGCAAAAGCACTATCAGTTTACTTATAGGTCCAGGATATATAAAAAAAACATTTGTTTAGATGGTATTTATCCTTAATAAAAAATATTTTGAAAAGATATTTTGATTGGCTGAACATCAGTTTTGATTTAATATGTTGATTGAAATATGTTTACCAAAAATTGAATGCATCATCAAAATTATGTTATTCAATTTATTAATAAATTAAATAATCACTGTAAAAATACTTATTAATTGATGTATACTTTTTATTTAGTACACTGACTTGTAATTACACTTTTTTTAATCCAAAGATTTTCTTTTAGTCATTTAGAAAAATCTCTTCTAAATATATATTTCTTTGAAACAGTGGAAGCTTGATTATAAGAATACTAACTTTAATTTAAATGATTAATTTTTTTATTGTATTCTAAGGACAATGCAGTGAAAAACAAATCTGTTATTCAGAGAATATTAACTGCTTCAAGATTTGTCAAATTAGCTTACCTTTGAAATCCCAGTGATACTAAGTTTTGAATTCATTTCATTCCCATAAGTAAATCCAAAAGTCACAAGTAATGAAATTCAAAATTTAGTAGCATTGACTTTTCTGGAAACTGTTTACAAAGATATTTTATAGAATAGGGAAACACATTGAATCTACTATGGCCAAAAGTGAAGGAACTGTTTATGACATATTTGTAAAACAAAAGTGATCCCCCACTTAATATCCACTCATTTTTTAATCAAATATTAAAGATCTACAAGCAGAGTTGGCAGATTTGGATACCAGTAGCAAATTAATAAGGGTATCAATTGTGATAAAAAAATGGGGGATCTATTTATATGTTTGTAAAACAAAAGTGATCCCCTACTTAATATTCACTCATTTCTTAATCAAATATTGAAAATCTACAAGCCAGATTGGGCCTCGAGTAGCAAATTAAGCTTCATTTGAAAGCCTAATGCCACTAATTTTCAAGTTGTTAGTTTTTTTCATTTGTAGCCTAAATTAAATCAGGTTATTTTTGAAAAAGTCATCACTAATGTTACAATTAGTGAAATTCAAAGTTTAGTATCACTGGCCTTTCAGTTAGTATTCCAATCTCACAACCATGCTTACAAGGAAGTTATATAGAGTAGAGAAATATTAGAAATCAATTGTGACCAAAATCTGGGGGATCTATTTATGATATGAGTGTAAAACAAAAGTGATCCCCCACTTAATATCTGCTACTTTCTTAATCAAATATTGAGAATCTACAAGTAGCAAATTAAGCTACATTTGAAAGCCCAGTGCTGTTAACTTATTGACTAACTTTCATCTTGTTTGTTGTTCAATTTATTTTAAAATGTATCCCCTAAATTTATAGATATTGAAATTCCAAATTTAATTAGGCTACTTTTGAAAGGGCCACATAATCTGCCACCTCTGACTGCATGTAAAAATTATCTCAAGTGAAAAAGGACATCACTTGTTGTTTTATGTTTATTTAACCTAGTATGATATCAAGTTTCAACACTCTTGGAACACCTTGTCATGATTGACCACACTACTGTAGTAATGACCTTTGAAAACTTTTCATCATAGTGACATGCCCTGTTCATATTTACTAGATTTAGTTTAGTTGTGTATAAAATAAAATGTGCTTTGTATTAATTACTTTTGTATTAAATATTGATGGGCACAACCAGATAAAGCAATTTCATTTTTAGCTAGAAACAAATTTGAAGAATTAAACTATTTCTTTAATATTTTATAATTAAAATATATTGATATCTTGACATTTACAAAATTTAATTTAGTCTAGTACAACTTCATAAAGGTGAAGTATATAGTGAGGATCAAACTGATTATAGCAATAATGATTTGTGAGACTAATTTTCTGTTTCACTATGTCAGATATACTTTCTACTGTTACCAATTGTCTATTCTATGTCCTGTCTTAATATCATAATTTTTTCATAAGGAAAATATAGAATCATATACAAATGTGGTTTGTTTTTTTATTATGTTTTTGTTGGTCAATTTGTTATTTTAGCATGAGTTTTGAACATAAAATATTTTCATAAACAAAGAATGAGTCTAAATTATGGCAGGGAAAGAATTGAAGTCTATCTGCAAATTGACAGTCAATACATAATATACTTTCCCATGTCTAATTCTGTTTTTTTTTTTTTTTTTTTTTTTTTTTCATGGGCATTTATTCTAACTCTTGCAAGTTGGTTATTTCTACTTCATACCACTCCCTCAATTCATGACACTATCATAAAAAGATGCCACCAGCAGTATCAAACACTCTCTAAATTATGAATTGAAAAGAAATTTAAAACTCATAAAACAACTAACTTATTGGGCTTGGCTGAGTATTAATTTTTTCTGGTTTGAAACAGCATACATAATTTAAAGCTGATAAAAAAAAAGTATTATATACCAATTAAAATTAGGGTTATCAAATTTTTAGAACTATTAGTCAGTTCAATTTTTCCACTATAAACCCTGCAATTTTCTTCTGATTATTCTATATTCTTATTTTAAATGATAATGTGTTCACATATTTTTTTAAAATATTAATTAAAAAAACAAAAAACAAAAACAAAGCTATTTTTTCTAATTTACACAGAACATTAAATATAATATACTATTGGTTATTTATTAATATCAGTTATTTATTAAGAATTATTGATTTGTTTTCAAGATTACTTTTTTGTTTTTCCTTTACCCTTATTTTTTGTTTTTTATCTTTTAAGGGGTTACAGGACATGATTGTTGTTTTGATCTCCCCACATTGGTCAGTAGAAATTATGCACAAGACTAAGATAACAGATTTGTGTTTAATTGTAATTACTGATGCACTTTAAGGATTATGCAAAGGAAATATACACTTTTGCAACAATTTCATGTTTAAAAATAAAACAAAAAAGTGTTCAATGGAAAAAAAAATATTACAGGCACTACATTAATGACAATAGATGGGAATTGTTGGATTAAAACATGGTTAATCTTTACACTGAACATTGTTGTTGTTTGTTTATTTTACTTATTCAATTTCATCCTCCATTCTTAATTTTCAGATTTGACTTTATAAAACAAATTTTATAAACGACTTTTTGATTATATTTATCAGCAGATTTATTAATCATATGAATCATTAAAGGAACCCTGTTGACTTATTAGTAGATAGTAGTATTTATGATTTAAGCAAATGTTTATCTACAGAAATATACAGCCAAAAACAAACACTAAAATTGTGGTTTTACCCAAGCATCTGGACAGAAACACTGACCTTTTGGACTAAATTTCTCAAAACTAGATTACCTTCCTAGATTGTGCAAGAAAATGGTTTTATTATGATTTGGCATTGAGCAGAAGTATTGTGAGGCATGGGATCATGTAGCACCAAACACCTAATTTGTACTTCTACACAATTTATATAAATGGTTTAACAATTTAGCAGTCTTAGTAATTCTCCTATGATATTCAAAGGTAGATAAACTTGCATTCATCCATGTATTTAGATCTGAATAATTCATATAAGGGGTTTAATGATCTATCCATCCCTAATAAAAGACTAAAATTACAAAGAGCTATAAAGGATTGGAAATTCTGGAGAGCTATGATCACCAGTGTTCTAAAGGGACACGGTATATAGAAGAATGTTTCTTAGGTATAATCATCAAAGTTAGATTCTTGTATCTGCCATGTCCCATTAATATATAAACCTAATAATTTATATAAAAGGTTTCACAATTTGTTCATCCTAATATTATTAATATATAATTTAAATTACAAAACGTTCCATGTGTCATTAATATTTATACTTAATAATTTATATAAAATGTTTAAATCCTAGTTTTACTCAACTATAATAATCAGAATTAGATTCCTAAATATGCCAAGACATGTATTGAGGCATAATTTATATTTTATTAATGGTTTATTAATCTTAGTGTCACTCTGTTATAATAATCAGTTAATTTCCAAAATCTATTGTAAGATATTAATAATTTATATAAGGTGTTTAACAGCCTGATCATTCTAATGCTTTCATTCATAATAATCAAATATAAATCCTAGAATCAGATCTAACTTATGTATTAATTATTTACATTTATGTAAGTTTTTAACAATCTATCTATCATAGTGTTATTCCCCTATGATAATCAGTGTGCCATGCCTTATTTATTTAGTCTCAATCTATCTAAGACAAAATAGCCTAGTCTACCGATTAATTTATAACTGGGCAAAATACATATTGAATATATGTATTAAGAGCAATAGTTCTTCATTCCTCTTTCTATTCATTTGTTTTACATTAATGTATTTGTTATGCTGATGCTTATCAATTATTTTTAATATATCATTCTTTGATGACTGGTATTTTGAAGTAAGAAAGAAATTATTTTTTAACCATTACTAATCTTAGTCCTGCAAAATTGAAAAATGTTAGGAAGATTTTATTGCTGCAATTCTTTAAGTGAGAATGAAAAGAATATATAGACTTAACACCAACTGTGACTGTAGAATTTTTTTTTTTCACCACCAAGCAAGGCAAGACCACCACTAGTGTGCAGGGGGTTACAGTGAGAGAAAAGACTGAGCACAGCCGGTATTGAAGAAAGTATAAAAGATGAATAGGATTCAAAAAGATAAATGGCAATTGATGTTACATATAAACTTTTGAAGGTTGTAGTTATCAGAGAAGCACATAAACAGAAGAGTTCTATAAGTAGGGAAGTGCGAGAAAGGAAACTGTTGATGTAGAAGATGCAGTTACCTTTAACTATTTCAATGGTAAAAAGGGTAGGACCTAGATGCTAAATGCTTAATTCATGTATTTTGGGCACCAAGAAAAAAAAAACTCATCAAAGCAGTTGCCATGAAAATATTTGTAGAAAAGACAGAGGGAAGCCACATCCCATTGGTGAGCGAATGACCAATTACATTGTCCTTATTTGGATTTTGTCGAGAGCCTCAAGGTGAATAGCAGAAGTACCCAATATATGGCAACAGTATTCAATGCATAGATATATGGTAGATTTATTAATGTGCAAAATAGATACTGACAAGAAAAATTTCCTAGCCTTATGCATTGATCTAGCAATCAATGCAGCTATAGATCCAATATATTCATTCCACTTCAGACTGGTTGAAAAAATATACAAGTGACATAGCAACAAAGTAAATCCCTGTTAATTATGAAGTTTGTATTAGTCTGATGTGTGGAAGATCAAACTCACATTAATAAAGTGTTCTGTGAGATTAACTTGCTAACCATGGTGCTATGGTATTCTGTACATTTGTAAACTAACTTTTACACTTCAACTCTATTTACAAAAATGCTTTTAAGTTTGAAAAGAAAATAATTGTTGTAAATTCATTGATACAATATTTTTGGGCAGCATGGATTTTTTTATATGAAGTGTATTGCACTTGGTAACGAAGATGTTTAAAATTTGAAGGCATGGATTTTGTTGAAATGTCAGACAGGTGCAAAGGGAAAGCAGATTTGGGATTTTTATTTTGTCTACTGGGGTCAGAAAGGTTATGTCTCAGATTCAGGTTTGTACTAGAAGACAGCTGCCAGTAGAGCAGAAGTGATGTATAACTGACAGGCAAAGTAAAATCTCAGATTCTACCAGTGACAATGGTAGGAAAAATTGAGCTGAGAATTTTTCCAAAAGCTTAGTGACATCAATGAACATTCTGGGAGACTCACAACCAACAGAACTTATGAAAACATTGCAAATGTGCGAGCAGCTGTTCGGAAAAAAGCATCAAATCTCCATGACTGAGTTACTGGATGTGAACATTTACAATTCTCACTGAAGATTTGAGTATGAGATGTGTGTCTGTCAAATTTGTGCCAAAGCTGCTTTCAGGTTTCATCTACGAAGAATCTCCTTGATTATGTTAAAGACAAAAACTTATTGAAAATAGTTATAACAGATGACAAAATGTGGGTCTATGATCTTGAAACTAAGGTTCAGTTATCATAGTGGAAGACCCCCAACCTCTTCAAGATTGAAGAAAAAATGTTGAGGCATTATGAAATACTGTTTACAGTTTTTGTTGTTTTCTTCTTTTTTTTTTACTATATAGGCATTGTTCATAGTGAGTAAGCTCTACTTTGTCAGAGAGTAAATAAGAAGTACTAATGTAACATATTGCAATGTTTGTAGAATGCTGTTCATTGAAGTGGCAACACCACCATAACAATGCACCTACCCATTTTGTGAAGCTGCTTTTGGCCAAGCACAAAATTCTCCAGGTCCAACAATCATTATATTCTTCAAACCTCACCTTTCTGACTTTTTCCTCTGTCCAAAAATCAAATCTCACTTGAACAAGATTTCAATATGATGAGAAAGCTTCTTGCTATCTCAAAAAAGAGTTCTAGGAATGCTTCCACCAATAGAAATGCCACTGGATGATGTGTGTGTCTTCAAAAATGGACCAGTTTGATGGAGATTAAATACCAAATTAATATGCATTGTTTTCTTTTTATAGCACCAGTCTCTATATTTTTTCAGATCTCATAAGTATTAATTTCCCTTAACCTGTTTTCTGTCATCAACAGGTTAACTTGTCTTAAGCTATTAAGATAATGGCATGATAGTGATTTTTTTTCTTTTTGCAGGAGTTTATTAATATATGTATATATTACATTTTTAGATATTCTGTTGTACATATTAGTCAATTTATAAGAAATTAAAACCAATTTAGTACAAACAAAAGTTTACATATTTTCATCAATTTGTACAACAAAAACTTGACACAAGAGCAACAGTATTAAAAATATGCTTGGTATCGATTATAGATTTAACAGATTAAATCAGGTGTAACAATATGACTAATTCTGTGCTACAATAAGTAAAAAGAAATTATGTTTGTATAGAAATTTTAAAACTAATAAACAAGAGGAAGGCTTAGTCACATTTTATTAAAATCATATTATTACTTTTTTTTTCTTATTACAGCATTGTCATTTTGTAAAAATGGAATGTTTTAAGTCAAACATTTGATACTGTTTTCATAATGTAAAAAATTCTTTCCATATTACAAAACATTTTCTAAATGATATATACTTCACTGTACATCAATCAACATTGATTTAGTAGTTGTGAAAAGTGCTTTTTTTCTCCAATAACAAATCAGTGTACAAATATTGATATCTTCAGCTTTATGTGCAATTACACTTTATACACTTTATTTTAGTAACATAAACTAAAAAAATTTGGGTTTTTTATCTTTTCCATTTCGTATGAAATTTTAAAAATGTGATTCTTACGAAAATAAATATAAAAAAAACTATAAAACAATTTTTTTAAAGTTTCATGAGTAATTTTGTCATATTTTGCTTATTTGGCATTTTATGTTCACTTTTCTTTATACGATCTGTAAAAAAAAAATTTTTGAATCTTATTAAAAAATACCAGTACTAGTTAAATATTTAGTAAGCAATACCTTGTAATAATTAGTCACCTATTGTTTATTGGTAGAACAGGGGGAAAAGTTACTAAATCATTTATATATTTAGGATAAATCATTTATATATTTAATTCCAAAATATTCTTTCTTTCTTCTTTTATAATAAATAGCAGGACCTCACATGATAAAATAATGTTCGGAAATTTTATTTCCTGCTTAAAATTTAAAACTTTTCATGTTGGCAACTAAAACTAGTTTGGTATTTTAGCTGAATTTCTGCTAAGTAATGCTAAGAATCTTCGTCTGTCATCGGAAATGTTTCTTTTGTAAGGTTCAGATTTTTGGTTTGTTAAAAAACCTTTGACTGGTTTAGTCTCTTTATTGTTATTTGCAGTTTCTTGAGTCATTGAAACTGAAACTTTCTGTCCTGTACCAACACGTAATGGGTTAAGTTTGGGTTGATCAACAGACTTAGAATTTGTAAGAAAACTGTCCGACAAAGAAGTTGCTGGAGGATGGTGATTTGTATTGTTGGCTTCTCCCTTGGGTGAAGTTCTTGATAATTTATTTCTACTGGACAATAATTGTGGCAATGGTGACTTTGAAACCATTTTGTTATAGCCTCCTGAAAACAAAGACAAATTGAGAATTAAATAATCACTCATTTAAAGTGGAATATTTTGAGTATCAAAATCTTTTTTTCAGGAGAAGTGCAATACATAATGAAAAGTTTTGAAACTTCAGTTGGTTAATATCAGTTTGTTTGTGAAAACCTTGACTTACATAGTAAAAATATAAAATAATAGGTATATTTTAATACACACACACACACAGTTTGAGTTTTGTTTAACAGCATATCAATCTCTGTGGGTTATTTAATGCCAAAAAAGTGGGGGTTTAAGGTATTTTTTTAATGTTTGTTTATAGTGAGAAGGTTGATTTATTCAGATTTTTATGAAAATTTATTTTTTATTTTAAAAACTGAAGATGTCTTCTAGTTTTATTCAAAAATATATTGCTGGTAATTTTTTTTCCTTCAAAAATGTGTTATGGTAATATTTTTCCTTCAAAAATATATAAGAAAAATATATAATATTTTTCTATAAAAGTCTATTTCTATGTATATATTTCTATAAAAGTGTATTTTTATACTTTCATCATGTTTTGACCCCAGTTTGGTGGGGGTAACTATTTGCCCATAGCTGAGACCCTAACAGGTGTTATCACTCCAGTTCAGGGTGGACCTGGGAACAACAGTAATTAAGAGGTGGTGCCATACTCCTCACAACCTCCCAATCAGAGGCCTTGCTGCTGGATGCAGTTTACCATCATGCCCAGGACCCATATTATATATATATATATATATATATATATAGGAGAGAATGGCAAACTTGTAAAAATGGAGAGAATAATCCAAAAGATTTTATCTAATTAATATAAAATATTAATTAGATAAAGAGAGATCAATGAATATTATCCAGAAAAATAAAATATTGAGAGTAAAACCCAACACATAATTAAATGGTTATAAATCCAGAATTTATTTTGGCAATGTAAAAAGAATTTACAACTACCTCATTCAGACTGTTGAAAAAGAAATAAATGTTAATTTCACTCAGAATATTCTAAAAACAGTTTATGACAGAGAAAGTGAATATTGCATCATTTAAAATGGAAACAAACTAAGAATACATACATAAACCCACACTTATACACAAAACAAATTTTAGAAGAGAGTATATACACACACAAAAAGAAGGACAGAAATAGACACACAAAATAAGCACCCAGATATAAACTTATAAAAGGAGAAAAGGAGAAGAGAAGAGAAAAGGAGACAGATAATACACTTATAGTCACAAATAATAGGTAACACAAAATTTTTTAGAAAATGAAAAATTTTGTAAAAATTTAAAAAAATTAAAAAGAAGGGAAAATATTCTACAGAAAATAATACAATAAAAATAATTGCAGATAATGACAAATGAGCCAATATATATATATTGTAATTTTGTTATTACAATGATTTATAAAAGCATTATATAACTTATATATATATATATATATATATATATAGATGTCCAGTCTATAAACAGCGAGGATAATCCAACAAGATCGATTAATATAAAATATTAAGTGTTATATCTATAAAGAGAGCTCAATGGATGTTATCCAGAGCAATATGATATTTATAAAGGAAAACTCAACACGTCATTTAAATTGGTTATAAATTATAATTCACTTCAATGGGCTAAATTAGCTCATTTTATCAGACCACACAATATTCGTTCTATTTGGTACAAAAACTTTTACCAGAATAAGCATTTCTTTTAAATGAAGAGAAAAATAAGTAAAAAGATTAAGGACAGAGACATTGGCATTATCTCAGTTAGTGGTATCCAGACCAGTCTCAAAGATGTTGACCACCAAGTCATTAAATGCCCATTCTCAATCCCATGGATATATATATATGTGTAACCCCACAAATTAACACATTTATGTATACTCATTTATATTCGCATACACACATGCCCATACATCCACATATTTACATACAAATGTGACTGTGTTTATACTTATACATACCTATAGACTTAAACCCATCCATACCCACATAGGAATCTTGTGTTCGTATATTCAAATATATATTTTATAAAGATGGGATTTCCATGCATATAAATACTGTTACATATATTTAAGTATACTAACAATTCTCACACATACTCACAAATTACGCATATATTTTCATACTTACACACATCCCCACACCCATATATATATATATATAAACAATGAGTATTAAGAAAAAACACATCACACATGTTCTATGGCTGTTGCCCCACTATGAGACAGATTTTTCAGATTTATTCTATTAAATTTAAATATATCATTGCAGTAAGTGTGATACAACAATTATCATTTTTCTCACCCCTGAAGATGTCTCACAAGAGTTGAAAGTTTAGATACAGCCATTATAAAAATGTAAATTTTATTTAAAAAATTTTAAAAAATCCTTATTGGTCATGTGATCTGATAAGGTTATTTATTACTCTTGGAAGATTTCCTTACACACAGGTTTGTCTTTGTTTTTTTAGGTAGGTGTCTTCAGGTCAAAATATAAAGGCAAAATGTATTATCAGTAAAAAGCTTTTCCACTTTATCTTATCTATCTATCTATCTATCTATCTATCTATCTATCTATCTATCTATCTATCTATCTATCTATCTATCTCAGTTCATTGTATATATATATATATATAATATTATAGAATCAACAAGCAAATGAAATTTCTTTTTAAACAAAAATTTTTATAATAAAAACCATAGTGATAAACACAATATTGACAAGACAATAATGCTATCAACATATATTGCCAACATCAAATGCTACAAAATTATAAACAAGATTAAATAGCAATAAAAAAGCATCAGACATAGATAAACTAGTGAATATATATAAATATATGAGATTATTTACTATAAAAATTCAAAACTGGCAAATTATATATCTGAAATTTATGTTATAAGACCAATTTTGTATATGAATATACTTACCCACTGAAAGAATATTTCTCTGTCAATAAAAAACACAAAACAACATTGAATATAACACAACCAAATTCTCAAAGAAGCTCACTTGCCACCTATCAACCCATGGTGCAATCAGACAGTTCATTAATACACAGTAAGATCATAGTAGCATTAAACAGCTACTC
This sequence comes from Ascarosepion bandense, assembly GCA_037127315.1. NCBI lineage: Eukaryota > Metazoa > Mollusca > Cephalopoda > Sepiida > Sepiidae > Ascarosepion > Ascarosepion bandense. Next base: position 368,891 of record JBBBDQ010000129.1, on the reverse strand, counting down.
ACAAACTATATCAAAATACTAGTAAAATTAAATAATAAAAACAGACTTATAATCCTTGAGGAAATACTTAAACAACAAAAACAACTATTAATAAATAAAAACTGTTATAACTTAAGAATCTGCATTCTCAAATGTATATCAAAAACTAAATAAAGAAAAACATGTTACATCTCACTTATGCCACAACACTCTTTACTTATGTGACAATGCTAACTAATACTCAATAAATCAATTGTCTGTATCTATCCTGATGATGACTTAAGAAAGTTGAAGGCTTGGGCTATATTTTTGTATTTATCTACTGAAATGAACTTCTGACAATTTCTTTCTTGTCCAAGGACTATTCGTGGTTTAGAAAAGTCAATCAGTAAATTCAGAAAAGTGATCCGTAAAATGAAATGACACAAAATGTATTTTGTTTTTAATAATATACATATCTCCAAACAAATTTTGCTAAATTTGATTGACAAGGTATATCTATTTAATTTTGTTATTTTATTTTTCCATTCTTCAAATAAGATATTGTTAATCAGGATCAAAATTATGGGTAATCTATCCAAAATTAATTTTTGTTCAAGTATCTGATAGTTCTTGATAATGACTGAGACAGTCGAAACTAGTTGAACAAAAACAGAACAAAATAATTTTAATCTTACTGTACCTGTTGGTTTCTTCAGGTGTAGCAATTCTGTTCTTGCAGCAGTCAAGGATTCAGTTAATTCAAGTCTTTCTTCACACTCTTTTTGTACAGTTTCTTGTAAGGATAAAACCTGACCAGAGAAAACAACAAAAGTGATGGAAATAGGGAACATGAATGTAACAAAAGCAACTAAAAAACTGAAATGACAACTGAATTGACAACTGAAATGATAATAAATCCTCTTTTTATTTGAAGCATTTTTTTTAATATTGATACCATCCTTTCATATAAAAGATGGTGTCACATGAAAAGATGAGATTTAACATGAGGTAGAAATATAACAAGTTGAATTGTAAAAGAGTAATAAGTCAAGTGGTGGTAGATTTGAGGCTTGTAGCTGGGAAATGTCTTTCGTTGTTTTTTTTTTTGTTCTTAATTTTCTTTAAGAATTGAGGATATATTTGCTGATTAGTAAACAGATCTAATTGTTCATTGTAAATGGTAAATATTTTATTTTCAAAATTTAGCTTCTTTTTATGACTGAGTAAAAAACTTTAATGACAATTTTTCTTACTTTTGCTCCATTGCTAATGAATTTTATAACATATCTTTTCAATAATCTAAATAATATCATTCTGAGAACAAACAGGGAACAAGCGTTTCGCAAACTATGGGTCATGACCCACTAGTGGATTGCAAGTGGAATGTTAGTGAGTTGCAAAAAGTTATACTAGAATTATACATTTGCTTTGATTAAATGCTCTCTATTGAGATAGTTCAAGTCTCAGGCTTTTATTGCCAGGCTGTTGTTGCACCAAGCAGTATGTTGTTTTGCCAAGCTTAATGAATTAGGTTTGATCATACTCTCAATTCAATCATTTATCATTTTAAAAGGGAAATCAATCTTCATCTATTCATATAATTAATATTTTTTATATTCTTTCATGCGTTTTTTCCAGTAAATTTGAGTGGGTCACCATAAATTGTAGTCATGAATAGTGGGTTATGATTCTAAAAAGTTTGGGAACTGCTGCAATAAGTTATTTCATGTACCTTCAGGTTTTTTCTCTTCTTTTTTTTTTTTTTTTGGTAACAAAGTCAAATTTAGTATACTAGTGTTCATAAGTTAGCACAGTAAAGAAAAGTCTTTTTGATATGTAGCAATTTTTAAATTATGCATTTTTGTAAAGGTCTAAAAGGATTTTACTTACAAAAGTAAAAGATATAATAAACAAAATAGAAAATTCTTCTAGTGATAAGTAATAAAAATACTTCTTGATTCCAGGTAATGAAGATTGAACACAATAAACCTGAAGGAGAATTTTATACAGAAAGTTTTATAATTCTGGCAGACTAACTTCATTTTTCTGTCAATTCTTATAACATTTTCTTCTATTTTCTTTACAAAGAGCTTGATCATCACATTTAGATTTTCATTATTATTTTAAAGATGTGTAAAATATATTTAAATATGGGAATCACGTCTTGACGATAGTATAAATATATAACCAGTGACAGGTCAAGTTTTGATTTTTTTATCCTGCATGGATGTTTACTTTTGCACACATAACTCTTGACTATGCCATCTTGACCAACTCCTCCCTTGAAGAAATTGATATTGATGTGCAAGTTCTAAAACATTCAATACAATTCAGTCTAATAGAATTAAGTCATGTGTAAAGGAGGAACTAAAGTTCCTGGGACATGCAATGAGGAAAGAAGGCTTGTAGAACCTGATACTAACTGGCCAGATAGAGGGAAAAGGAGACAAAGGAAAGCAGTGGATAACATATTTGAAGGGCCTGAACAGGTGGATGATAGAACGGTGGTTGCATGTTGTCACAGGAGAAAGTGCGTTCAGAGCCACCAGAAATAGGGAGACATGGAAGGCCTTGATCACCTACATCCTGAAGGGACAAGGCACATAGGAGAAGAAAGAAGTGAAGGAGGGCCAGAAGTTTGCTAGTTAGCTTAAATTCTGCATCTTCTAAGCTGTGAGGCTTGGAGCATCATGTTCAATCCATACATAGTTATCCTCAGAGTCATTGAGTTCTTTGTAATTTTGATCTTGAGGGCAATAATAAAACACCAATTCTACTATATAAAACAATCAAGAGGAGGACATTAATAAGAATAAAACATTGTATAATAATGACAATATCAGATCAAAAAAATCAAGCAGAAATTATTTAATTCAGTATTTTTTCTCTTTTATATTCTTATATAAAACTTATTTCAGTTTATGATATTGATAAAAAAAAAAGTTAAAATTATCTGTGTGTTCATAATATAATATTCCATTAATATTTTCCCAATTGGAATAATGTTTGGAGTTACATAAGTTATTTTTTAAGTCATGTTTATAACAAACCTGTGTTCTCGCTTCTTCTAACTGTTGATGAATTGTTTGCAACTGTTCTTTTAAGTTGGTCACTTCTTGTTGAGCACTTCTATGTTGTATCTTTAGTTGGGTCAGTTCATCCTGTCCAGCATTGCCCATTTGTACTGAAGGAAAAAATATAAGTTTTAACAAATAAAAATGCAGAAATTCTAAAAGCTATCATTACAGTTTAGTGTTGAATACAACTTAGTTAATATATTTTAATAATACAGAGACTTTAAAATATGCATATTCCTTGAAATTATTTTGATCATTTCACCCAAACAAGGCAATAAAGCCACTAAGATGCAAGAAGTTACTGAGCATGAGAGAATATGAGAAAAAAAAACAGTATTAATGAGAGAGAACAATAAATGAAAGTCGATTAAGAAGACAGAAGGTGATGATTGACATTGCATTTAGATTTTTAAAGGTCAAAGTTTATTGGGAAGCAAAAAGCTGGAAGAGAATTTCACAAGTGAAAAGTGCCAAAAGAAGAAATGGTTCATGTAGATCTTATGGTTACATCTAGCAATTTCAACTGTAAAATTATGAGACCTAACTACCAATCTAGTATTGTGTTTAAATTCATAAAGTCTAGGTACCAAAGAGGAAAACTCATCAGAACAATTACCATGAAAATATTTATAGAAAAGGAAAAGGGACGCTTTGTTATGGCAGGTGGGAAAGTAACTAAGGCTGAACCTTATCAAGAATCTCTAAAGACATAGCAGCAATATTCAAAGCAACAATTGACTTATATATATATATATATGCAAGATAGATTTTGGAAAGAGTAAATATAAATATTTATATATTAAATAACTAAAATTAAAAGAGTATCCATGTACAAATTTGCTATTTAATATTTTTTTAAAATGATGGAAGTTAATATTTCTTATGAAAAATTTTCCTTTTTGTCTGCCTTGTCATTTTTTATTGTTTGACTATAATTTTTTCTCAGATAAAACAATATAAAATTATTGATGTAGCAATTATAATACTAATATTTATGTATAATTAAATATATTACAACATTATAATTAAGTAATATGAATAATATTTAGAAATATTAAAATATATTATTATGATATTATGATTGTAATTATATTAAAATCTTATATTATTACAACATTACAATTAAGAAACATAAATAACATTTAGAAGCATTAAAATATACTCATATGTATTGGATATAATAAAAGTTTTTGCAATTGGAAACTTTTATTGAAATTTATATGTAAGCAGAAACAAAATATAAGGTACTGAGAAAAGAGAAAACTATTGAGAAATTTAGAATATTACAAAAACATACATGTACATACATAACACACACACACACAGATATATATATATTTGATTTGACAATGAATTAACTAATTTATCTTGGACATCATTATATATTAAAATATATATATTATTAAGGTAATAATAGGGAGAAACATAATTATAAGATATTTTTTTCATTTTGTAATTTCACTTTCTTTTCTTTTTTTTAATCGTTTCACCCTGAGTAAGGCATTCCACTGCCACTATTGCGTAGAGGGTTACATAGGGAGGAAAGTGGTGAGAAAGGGTGGTTAGATATAGGAAATGTCAGAAGGAGGGTGATAGACGGGTAAGGATACCGAGAATGAGGGTTGGGTAGATGGTGAGAGTGTTGGGAGAATAGATGCAAGTTAGTGTGATAGGAGGTGTCTCGACGGGTAAGGATACCGAGAATGAGGGTTGGGTAGATGGTGAGAGTGTTGGGAGAATAGATGCAAGTTAGTGTGATAGGAGGTGTCTATTGACCTTACATTTAAACTCCTGGAGATTGTAGCTGTTGGGAAAGCAGACATGTGGAAGGGAATTCCACAGGTGGGAAGTGCGAGAAAAGAAGCTGTTGGAGTAGAAATTGCAGTTACATCTTATCTGTTTCACTGTAAAAGGATGGGACCTAGTTGCTAATCTAGTATCTCGTGTAAATTCGTACCTAGGCAGCACCAATGATCTAAGTTCATCGGAGCAGAATCCGTGAAAGTATTTATAGAAGAGGCACAGGGAAGCCACGTCATGCTGTTGAAAAAGTGGTTGCAGCTGGTCTGCCAAGTCAGTATCGATCACGTTACAGATTCTCCATTGTATTTTGTCAAAAAGCCCGAGGAGAGTAGCAGAAGCACCAGACCAGATGTGGCAGCAGTATTCAATACACAGGCAGATGGTAGATTTATATATATGCAGGTTAGATTCTGACAGGAAAAACTTCCGGGCCCTGCACAGAGAACCGACTTTCATAGCAGCAGATTTAGCAATGGATTCAATATAGTCATTCCATTTGAGGTCCACCAAGAGTGTAAGGCCAAGGAGGCATAGTGTTTTACTCTTTGGGAGGCAAGCCTGTTCCCTGCTAATGGGAGGTAGGTGCAATTGTCTATGGTGGTTAATTGATAGCAGCTTCGTTTTAGAAGCATTGAAATTTATGAGCCATTTCCTACCCCAGTCCACTATGGATTGGAGGTCCTTTTCAAGCTCAGCAGCAAGGTTTGCTTTGTTGCCCACATTGGGTTTATGATCAAGGCGAGAGTAAATTGTGGTGTCATCAGCATACATACCTACTTGGGATCTAATGGCATCGGGGAGATCATTAATGTAGATTAGAAAAAGTTTGGGACCTAGGATAGAGCCTTGAGGGACGCCTGCGTTTGTATGGTAGTTTTGGGAGGCATGTCCATTTAATACTACCTTCAATGTGCAGTTAGAGAGGAATGACTGGATTAGGTTAAACAAATGTCCAGTTATACTGTAGCTCTGCCGTTTGCATAAAAGGCCAGTATGCCAGACTCTGTTGAACTCTTTGGAGATATCCAAGGCAACGGTTCAGACTTTGCCATTCTTGTCAAGTGCCTGGTATGTACTCGGTAATGGTCGTTAGCATATCAGCAGTAGACCTGGTGAAGCGGAAACCATACTGTTTGTCTTAGAGAAGCCTGTGGGCCGTGAGATGCTGAATCACCTCGGTGTTGATAATGGCTTCGAAAACTTTGTCAAAGATCGGAAGGAGACTGATAGGGTGGTAATTAGTGGGGTCTGAGGGTTCGCCAGTATTCTTAAATATAGGAACTACAGAGGAGGACTTCCAACAGGCAGGAAAGCAGGAAGCAGATAGGCAGAAGTTATAGAGTTTAGAGAGGACAAAGGAGAGTTTTGGGGCACATTTCTTCAGGACTATGATTGGGATTCCTTCCCCACCACTCACTTTGTGAGGGTAAAGTTTTGAGATTATCTTAGAGACCAGCGAGGGTGTAATGTGGACGTTATTCAGTTGAGCCTTATTTCTAGGTGGGAAGTCAGGGGTAGGTACTACTGACGAGTCCAGTGTCGAATTGGTGGAGAATCTACGAGCAAAGCATTCAGCCTTGTCCGCTGGGGAGGTGAGAACCTCAAATTCATTGATTAGTGGGGGTATTGAAGTCTTACTCTTGTTGAGCATACTTTTGCAGAGTCACCAGTAATCTTTGGCACCGAACTTAGAGGATGTTATGTGTTGCTTCATTCTGGTAGCAAACACCATCTTAGCTTCGTTCAGTACTTTTTTGCACTTATTACGAGCTGAGGCAAAAAGGCGCCTGTTTTGGTTCAACGAGTGGCTTCGATAAAGCCAGAAGAAATGGTTCCGGTGGGCAATGGCAGTCGAGCAAGTGGGTGAGAACCAGGGAGACCAATTTGATTTAAGCTGGAATTTCCTGGCAGGGATGAAAGCATCGATGCCAGCCTTAACCCAAGGGGAGACCTCGGACGCACAGTCTTTGACAGGAAGACCGAAGACATTGTTCTAGAGGACGTCACAGAGAAAGTCTCGGAACGAATCCCAGTCTGCTCTCTGGTAGAAGTAGGATATTCTGCTGGTCTGGGTTTCTTGGGTAGAGTGAGAGTGGATTGAGATGTTGACGGACGTTTCCGAGAGGGCAGAGCTGTCTGGGATGGAAGTGAAGCAGAGGTCTAGTAAAGTGTCCCTTCCATTAGGGTTATTAGAGAAACACGTGGGGAAGTCCACCACTTGCGTAAGAGCTTGGGTTATTGAAAAATTCATGGTGCGGACCCCAGCAAGGTCGGTGAAAGAGTTTTCAAGCCACTTGGTGTGGTGGGTGTTAAAGTCACCAAACACAAATATATGGGCAGATGGATGAGAAGAAATGGCCTTGTCGATATTAACAGAGATGCTATCAAGTACTGAACAGTCAGAGGAGGAGGGGGAGTGGTAGAGGAAGAAGAGATAGCTAACCGAACTTAGAAGTGAGAGACGGAAGCACATGAAAGAATGATCCAGGGATTCAAGAGATGTAACCCTGGCTAGAGGGAAGTGTTCGCTGACATAAACACCAAGCCTATGTATATGGACATTGGAGTCCTTCCTGAAGAGGGGAAGGTAACCAGGAATGAAAAACTCAGAGGAGGGGATAGAAGGGTCTAGGTTAGTTTCACATATAGCTAAGATATCGGGTGAGTTAGTTTGGAGGAATGATTCTACACTGTTAAAGTTAGTGCAGATACCCCGTATGTTTGTGAAGGAAATGCAGATAGGTTTGGGCATGTTATGACTAGCTGGTTTAGTTTTGCTATTTCGTTTGTTTGATTTCATAGTGTTTTAGTTGGAGATAGAGAGAGGTCTAGAGTAGGGTCAGACTGTCACTAATTACAGCAGGTGAAGGATAGAGACTGGCGCTGTCTGCAGCATAATGTGGCCTCGGGGTTGTCCACCGGAGGTTCATGCAGGGACGCCTGTCCATGCACGAAATGACACTACAGAAACCCAGGTATTATTCAACTGTTGATCAGAGCAGCCTCTCAAGATGCTACGCAAGAGTTCAGGCTCCTAACTACAAGTCGGAAGCAGCAACCAGGAAACTGCCAACTCGGTACCCTCAGAATGAAGAGATGTTGCCACCATACTCACTAACTGCAAAGAGCTTCCAGCTGAACTAACACTAAGACCAAAGAAAGGAGATGAACTGGGAACCCCTTCCTAAACAAGGCAGTCACCTCTACTCTTGTTCAGAAGAAGGGGGTGGAGTGTGAGAGCAGGCGATAGTAGGTACTATCTACTCCAATTAAAAAAAAAAAGACATAAAATAACTTAAAAAGTTTACTAAGTTTTAACTTAGTATAAGTCAAAATGAACCTTGAAAACCAAAACAATTTACACAATCTGGTCCAAGTGCACTACAAGAGTGACTAGCAAAGTACTTAAGTTAGTAACGAAAATGAGTAAATAAATAAAAAATAAAAGACCAAAAAAATAAAGTAAAATAAAATAAGTTAGCAGAAAAACAGACCGATTCAAGCAAACTTACCATGTGCAGAGAACAAACTGAAAAAAGTTGAGAAAATTTCACAAGACATGCTACAAAAATGTAATTTAAACTTTTTTTTTCAGACATTTTAGGCAAGTTAACTGCTTGTTAAGTTAGCTAGAACTTGGTGAAAGTGAGAGTGAGAGAAAGACAGAGGGGGGAAGAGAGATCATGAAGCGAGTGTCCAGTAGCCAGGTTCAGGAAGAAGAGGAGGGGGGAAATGGCTGATATTCAAAGAGTAATAGCCCTTAAAAAATTCTTTCATAGGAAGCCATCGCTAACAAAAATAACAAATAAAACCTCAAACCATATATATCAAAATGAACCTTGAAAACCAAAACAATTTACACAATCTAGTCCAAGTGCACTACAGGAGTGACTAGCAAAGTACTTAAGTTAGTAACGAAAATAAGTAAATAAATCAAAAAGAGTAAAAAACATTTAACTAATTTCAGTGCCATAAAGAAATACTTAAAAACTGATCACTACCTGCCCCCATTAGGAAAAAGTTTTGTAGATAATACTATTCTTCTTAGAAAATATATTTTTAAGATCCAAAATGCAGTGGTTCAATGCAAAACTTATCCAAGTACTGACTGTGGAAGTGACCACCTCCTAGTCATTTGCAAACTAAGGGTGAAACTTCAAAGACTGAGGAAGCCTAGTGTAATGCTCAGATTGCAATACAACAGACTTGTGAATGACTTCAACCTGCAGGAAAAATATACTGACAGTGTGAAGAACAAATACGAGGAGCAAATTGGAAATGGATCTGAAAATGTGACACACTAAAGAAAGCTCTAGTGACATCAACAAACAACATTGTCCCAAAGGAAATCAGATGCAGAAGAAAAAATGAGTGGATGAGTGAAGAGATACTTGACATGATGCAAACGAGACAGAAAACTATGCCAAGATATGGAATGGAATACAAGAAACTACACAAGTAAATAAGAAGTAAATGCAGACAGGCTAAAGAGGAATGGCTAAACAATAAATGTGCAAAAGTACAGGGATTAAGCAGGACTAATAAAGCAGACATGCATAAAGAAATAAGAGAGCTGACAAAGCAGAAAACATGCTCCTCAACAGAATGTATAAAATCCAAGTATGGAACGGTCATATTAGAGAAAGAGGAAATAGTCCAGTGATGGGAAGTATACATAAAAGATCTTTTCTACAACAAGAGAGAGCAACTGACAATACACAAAAATACTGACAGACCCGAAATATTAAAATCCAAAGTGGAAGCTGCAATGGCTAAACTGAATAGAAACAAAGCAGCTGGACTAGATGGCATTGTAATAGAGATGTTGACAACCTTAGACAATTTTGACATAGAGAAAATTACAGAAATAATAAATGAAATTTATAAGTGGTGAAATACTGAATGACCTAAGCAGATCAATTTTTATAGCACTACCAAAAAAGCCAGATGCAAATGAATGTGAACTCCACCAAACAATCAGTTTAGTGATCCATATAATAAAACTCATCATCCAAATCCTGATGAATAGAGTGCAAAGCAAAATCAGGCCAGAGATAGGACAATAAGAGTGCAGTTTTGTCAAGGACAACGATTGCAATATTCATGCTTAGAATGCTATTAGAAAGGGCAATGCAAATGAAGGTGAATGTGTACCTGTGTTTTATAGACTATGCAAAGGCATTCAATAAAGTACACCACAAGGAATTGGTAGAACATATTTGGGAAAGACATTCAAGAACCTCTACTGGCAGCAAACTGCCTGCATACAGACAGGAAACAAATTCATCAGATATACAAAGATAGAAAATGGTATAAGACAAGGATGTGTCTTTTCACCAGATCTATTCAACTTCTATAGCGAGACTATTTTGAGGACCCTAGAAGTCATGCCATGATTTGTCATTAGCTGCCACAGTCTGAACAATATAAGATATGCAGATGATACAGTGCTGATAACAGACACAGAAAGGAAACTACAAGACCCCCTTCAGAAGGTAGCTGAAGAAATTGGAAAGAAAAGACTATAAATAAACTACAAAAACAATGAATACATTGTTTTTGAATCAGCAAAAAGAGCAATCCAAAATGCCAACTACAGATGAGGGATAGTAAAATTAAGCAGGTACAGAAATTTAAGTACCTGGGAAGTGTTCTAACAAAAGATAGAAAGTGTGACACTGAGCTCCAAAGGAGAATTGGCATGGTCAAGGATGCATTCCAGAAGCTGAGTAGAGTATTAAGAGACAGGAAAATTTTGCTAGAAATAAAGAAGAGAGTACTGGATCACTATGTGATATCTGTTCTTCAATATGGCAGTGAATGCTGGATAATCTCATCAAAGATGAAGGAAAAACTTAATGCAACTGAAATGTTTCTACAGAAAGATCATGTTTCTTAGAAGAACATCAGGAAAAGACAGCTAAAGTTCCTGGGACATGTAATGAGAAAGGGGGATTGGAGAATCTGATACTCACAGGTCAGCTAGAGGGAAAGAGAGGCAGGGGAATGTAGCATGTAAGATACTTGACAGGCCTGAGCAAGTGCATGGCAGAACGGGGTTTGGGTGGGGTAACAGGAGAAAGTGTGCTCAGAGCCACCAGGGGTAGGGAGACATGGAAGGCCATGATTGCCTACATCCTGAAAAAACATAGCACATAGAAGAAGAAGAAGAAGAAGATACCTCAAAGACAATGGAAGAATCTATCAAATGTGGATTTTTGATACTAATATGGATGCACATTGTTGTGCAGTGGATATCAGCTCAGAATAAGGAATCAGGGAGACAGGTTCAAATTTTAGTTGCATTCACTTACACACAAATACCCTCAGGAAAGGTATTAATTCATCTCTTCCCTCCAGTTATGAGTTAAATAACAGGACACATTGAGTTCTATAGCCTTGGTTGGCAACCAGTCTACCACAGAAAGTAATGGCAGCCTACTTCTTCCCAGTCAGTCATGTTTCTTTCAAGACATATATCACATATAACACTTAACTGACTGATACTAATATATATCATAGTTTATTTATTTTGTAAATTACAGATTTTATTATGCAACTCAGTTTTTGTAGAGTAAAACTAATGTTGGAAACATTTTCATAATATACTTATATCAGCATTGTGTCTTGATAGTTTCAGTTTATAATATCGTCCTTTGATAAAAATATTCATAGTAACTTATTTTGGAGACATCTGGTTGTTAATAGCAAATAGAATAAATGCAACATATATTTTTATATACAAATATATAAAAAAAATGTACATAATAAAAATATACAAGGTGTCAATAAATTATCTGTACAACTTCTGCAATTTATTGTATCTATAAGAATTAAGATCCATCAATAAACCTCTTTGCATGTTACAGAAATATTATTAAAATTTTAAGTTATATATAGTTTGTTCTTTTTTAATTCACTTTCATTTGTCTTTTCAGATAGATGCTTATTATCATTCCCTGACTTTTTATGAAAATGACAACACTAAGATAAAGAGCAATGTGTATACTGTACAGATCATTTATAGATACCCTATATATTTGATTAACATAATATCCCATATATCTGAATATATCATTATTTTACATATTAAAATGAGCTCCTTGACATTCTATAACTTTCATCAGTTTTTCATTCATTGAATTTTGTTAACTTTTCTACTCTTGTAACTTTAACATGCAGCAGTTTTATTGTTTCACAGATATCTTTTTGCTTGACTATTGCTTTCCAATTTTATATACATCTTTTTAATGAACTACATTTTTTTTTACTAGATTAGCCAATATTGGTAATTGGTAAGGCTATTCTATTAATTTGGCATCTTTGAAACCTTTTTGGTGAGATGATAAATAATCAGCTTTGAAACATGTGAAAGAGCATTGTCTTTCATGAATATTCTCTTTATGTTTGAGCTGTACCTTCAAAAAACACTTACAGTAATTATCTATTTTTATCTTGATACCATCATTAACTTCAAATACATCTATAATTTTACTGTCTACAATACCAACTTAAAACATTATCCCCCACCTAACTGTTCTCTTTTAAGTTGGTTGATTATTTTCATGAAGGATACAAACACTAGGATATCCATGAGACCCATTGAATATAGCTCTATATTTCTCACTAATAATTACAGTTGAGAAATCAGTTTTTAAGTATTTTTTGCCTAACTTTCAATTTTCTCTTTGTGATTTTTCCTTAAATGTGATGATTTACTTGCATTCATGTCTTTAGCCAATGTTTTAAATATTCTGCATCTTTTTTTATCTATTTACATTTCAAACACTAATCTCTTTGAATATTTTAATTTTAATTTTTCTCTATTCTTTTGTGACATTCTTAAAGCTTATTTTTTCTTGTTCTAATCTTAATATTTTCAATTTCTTCTTTCATTGCTTAACTTTTTGAAAATTTTTAAAGATTTTTAATCATTTAATAACTTTACTATATCTTGTTTCTTATTTGTGTTATTTCTAATTTATAACTTACACAGTCTTCATAAATCTTAAAATTAAAAGAGTATCCATGTACAAATTTGCTATTTAATATTTTTTTAAAATGATGGAAGTTAATATTTCTTATGAAAAACTTTCCTTTTTGTCTGCCTTGTCATTTTTTATTGTTTGACTATAATTTTTTCTCAGATAAAACAATATAAAATTATTGATGTAGCAATTATAATACTAATATTTATGTATAATTAAATATATTACAACATTATAATTAAGTAACATGAATAATATTTAGAAATATTAAAATATATTATTATGATATTATGATTGTAATTATATTGAAATCTTATATTATATATATATAAATCTTATATACAGTCTTCATAAATCTGAAATTAAAAAATAAATATCAGTAAATATATTATTATATATTTATTTACAATATGAGAAACAGACCTAAAGTTTCAAAGAAAATGTCCCACCATCAATTATTTTAAATATTTTGAATGAAAACAAGTAATATAAGTTAATATATCCTGAAAATTTCACCAAAATTGGTCATTTAATAATAGTTTTATTAAAACATTAACTTGCATAATAAAATCTGATATAGTGTACATTTAGGGTATTAAACTATAAAATGCTAAAATAGTAAATGACATGCAAAAATCAATTCATCAGTACAATGTATAAAATAATACAACAATGGTATGATGCCAATGTTTACATAAGACAGTCTAATAAATGAAATTGAAATAGCAAAATATATGACTTGTAGATTTGCTGATAATTGTTTTAAGTGACAAGCAAATTAGATAATGTGTGTTCTAATTTGACTTAGTCATTCAGTTAAGTGCCATATGTGATACACACTTGGACAATCATGTCTCTGGGCAGAAGATTCTCCTGCAGTAGGTTGTCATTACTTTCTGCAGTAGACTGATAGCCAACCAAAGCTATAGAACCCAATCTGCCTTTCTTCTATTTAACCCATAGATGGAGGAAAAGTGGCAGATTAATACCTTTCTCAAGGGTATTTGTGCCTAAGTAAATGCAATAAATTCAACTAAAATTCAAACTCAACTGTCCAATTTCTTGTTCCAAGCCAATATCCACTGCACCACCCATGCACATCTTAATTTGACTACTATGAACAAAAAGAACACATATATAAAATCAGAAATAGACAATTGAAATTTCTAGGCCACATAATAAGGAAAGAAGAACATATTGAAGACAATGAAAGCAAAAGATATTGAAAGTAGTGAATAACCTAAAAAGCTTGTGTAATTGGTTTGCAAAACAGGGTTTATAAAGAAAACAAAAAACTTATTAAGAGCTACAGAGGACAAGAAGTTGTGGAGAGCCATAATAGCTCATGTCTTGAAGGGATACTGCACATGGAAGATGATTCAATACTGGACAGGAATTAGGGTTGTTTCTTTAAAAATGTTTTTACAAAGATAACATTAAGCAAAGTGATATACAAATATGTACAGCAGGAATGCCTATATAATACTGTAAGGAAATATACTTTATACATTTGGGCCACCTTGGTAAATTAAATACTTTTGTTAGATTTATCCCCCAAATCTAAGTGATTAACAGTATTCTTTTCTCAGTATATTTTATGAAGGGCAGAAAACAAGTTACTGCATTTTTGTTAATGCTGTATGGTGGATGATAGAACACCTTAAGCGTTTTGATGCTGGAAAAAAATACAATGCAAAAATACTGGGCCACCATTGAATATTTAAACTTTTAGTTATTTTCTTAAGTTAAAATTTTTTTTTCTTTTACAAAAAGTGATCTTTATTATTACAGAAAGTACAAAATATCAAAGTATCAAGTTAGTAATTAGTGTTGCTGCATTTTGGCTTGAATAATTGCCTCAATTTGATGTAGCACTGAATGAAACAAGGTCTAGCCCTTGTTCTTGGCTGTAATCACAAAGCTCTTGATGATTGCATGATTTTAATTGGAGCACTTCTTCAGTTCCCGTTACAATGATTCAGATATATTGAGAAATATATTGTGCTGACCAGTTTTCCAAAAGTTGAACATCTTCACACAAAAGAAACCTTTTTGTTGCACATTATGCACCCTTGTGCTGAAAAACATTTCTCCATATTTGTAGTCTGAAAGAGAATTAGACTGTAGTAAACTAATATAGTTTTCATTGTTTAAGTTGCCATCAATTTTCTCCTACCATCACTTATGATGCAACCGCACACCATTATGTGTTCACAACCACTCTATTTTGCATTCATTACTAAAAATTACCTTTTGCTACATTCCAGCATCCCATATTAGATGTTCCTTTGAACACTTCAATCTTCTATTCTCAAGTTTTTTGGTTAATTATATTATTTATAGTTCAAATTTCAGTTGAATACGTTGCATTCACATATGTGCAAATACCTTTGAGAAAGGTATGAATCCTTCAATTCTCCCTCCAGCTGTGGGTTAAATAGCAGGGCAGATTTGGTTCTATAGCCTTGGTTGGCAACCAGTCTACTGTAAAAAGTAATGGCAAACTACCGCAAGAAAATTTTCTGCCTGGTCAGACATGTCTCTTCGAGACATGATCGCCCAAGTGTGTATCATGTATGGCATTTAACTGACTGACTGATATTATTTTTGCTGTTATACACCAATTCAAGATGTTTTTTTCATAATATTTTACCTACTGTAAACCTCACTGTTAAGACTGCATTCAGTTTTAAATGGTATGGCTTTTATTTTTTATTGCTTCTGTGACTCACAATCTTTATTTCATCTTTTGTGTTTTCTGTTACATAGCACCTACAAAAATGCAACAACTTATTCTCCAAATCCTCAAGGTACACAGACATAATTGATACAAAACATACTGCTAAACAGTCTTATCTTCTTAATAAAATAAAGGTATACAGTTATCCCTAGACCTTTTCAAGCCAGTGTAGATGTACCAAATTGTATTGCTTATAATAGGAAAGAAACTTACACAATTGTGTTTGTAGATCCTTAATGACCTGCTTCAGACCATTTACTTCTTTCTTCAAAGATTCCTCCTTCTCAGCACATGAAGATCTTGTTGTTGATAAAAGTTCCTCTAAATCTTTAATGGCATCCACATGACATTTCACTGCTTTTTCCACCTGATCCTTTAACTATTATCAATAAACATGTACACAGAAAAATAGACAAAGTAAAGAACACTTAAGCATTAACAAAAATATGTTGTTTCTTAGCTTATCATCATCACAAATTCTGTATTCATTGTAGGAGCATTACATGTACTTTATCTAAACCTGCCTTATTGGGAATCACATAAAAGTAAAAAAAAACAAAAAACAAAGCAAATAAGTTCCAGCAGAAATGATAAAAATCTTGTCATGTAGGTAATGGTCTAATATTATTGGTGTTAAGATATGTATATATTGATGTGGACTGGTGATGGGACCACAAAATGATAACTCAAAACACAGTGGTAAAGTTAACACATATATTAAGTCCAAAATGGATACAAGAGAACAGAGTAAACATAAGCTTGGCTTACTAGTGACTGACAGACAGACAGACTGTGCTGAGCTGAACTGAAGCCACGAGAGTGATTAACTCTCAATATACTGGTATGAAGAGTCCATAGTTAAGTGGGTAACGCCCCCACTTCAAGAGCTTTTCCCCGAAAAGCTGTTTAATATTTCTTCTGTTTTGGATTGATGATCAAAGGATCCACAAATTTTCTTTTTCTCCCAGATTGCCTTATTTCGAGTGAAGCTTGGAGTGCCTTGAGATCGAAACTTTTGAAGATGGTGTCTATCAGCTCTTTATTGGTCAGTGGTAATTCATTAATGTTGGTTGCCTGACATTTCCTCAATTGGTTCTGATGGCACTTGTGTGTATTCTTGGGGCCTTGAATTATATATACAAGATCTCTCACTCTTTGCTTTACTGTGCCAACTTCCCAAAATATCATGTTGTTCTTATAGACTTTGAACAATACTTTCTCACTGCAGGAGTAACATTTTCTGGGGAGGGTAACCGTTTTTTTAACTTTTGCCTGCTTTGGCGAACATTATTTCTGCAGATGAAAGTACCGGTGGTGTATTGGGGTTTGGTGTAATTCTATACACCTGCAGAAATTGTTGCAGTGCCTTATCAGTGTGCTCTACACTTTTTTAAGTGCTCATTTTAAGGTGTCCACCAATTGCTCTGCCTGTCCATTGGACCTAGGGTGATATAGAGGGGTAGTAATGTGTTTCAACTGGAATGTTTCACAGAACTGTTTAAATTTACCAGACATGAACTGCGTTCCATTATCCGTCACCATGCAATCCACTATGCCAAAATGCATGAACAGTTCATGAAGGAAAGCTATCATGCACTTCTGCACTTAAGAACTTCCAGCCATTTAGTGTGGTTGTCAATGGCTATGAGGTCTTCCAATGGACCCACAAAGTCAACGTGAATCCTCTGCCGCAGCTGGTCAGTTTTTGGCCACAGTTTGCACATAACTGGTAAAGCATGCCTCAATCGTGTCAGCTATATCTCTGTCCATGTTTGGCCAGCAGACACATGAGACTTTTTGTATGGTTTTTTTCAGGGAGTAGTGTTTTGATCTGCTCTTAATTTTTTGATATTAAGCAACTCCCAACTCCTCGGTATTTCTAGAGTCACATTTTACGGATATGAAACACGGTGGTAGGGTTAACACATGTATTAAGTTAAAAATGGATACAAGAAAACAGAGTAAACATAATCTTGACAGACAGACAGACAGACTGTGCTGAGCTGAACTGAAGCCACAAGAGTGATTAACTCTCAGTTAATATACTGGTAGGAAGAGTCCATAGTTAAGTGGGTAATATATATATGTGTGTGTGTGTGTGTGTGTGTGTGTGTGTGTGTGTGTACACACTACAGGTAAATGTTTAGAACATCCCAAGAATTACATATAATTTTTCAATGCATATATGTATTAAAAGAATTTAAGATATTAAAAAAGTTACCTACTTTGTCTTCAGCATTCTGGTTATCTTCATGATATTTATCAACCAATTTCTGGTATTTCTGTTTCTCAATCTCAAGATCCTGGTGCCAATTAAAAAATTAGCAAGAAAATTCATAAAATGATTTGAATGATAAAAAAGTTTTAAAACAATGTTGGAGTTTATTGGAATGATTACATAAAAAAATTATATTTAAGGAATATATGCTTATTAATGACTAAACAATTATGATTATTACATTACATAAGTGTTTTTCTTTATATTATTGTTTTTATGATATTCTTTGCTCTGTAAAAGAACTAAGAATCCAAAATGTAGAGGATTACTGAATAAGATTCTTTTATGAATGTAAGTGGATGGAGTAAGAATACAGATTATGAGGTTATGTAGAATAGATAATGGTTGACTCTGGACTTAATTTCTTAAGATTGTAGTGATTGAAGAAGCATCCTTTCAGGAATCTCTTTTACAAAGTAGCAGCTTTTGGTAAGCTCTGCAAATGGAACTTCTTTATCAATGGAAAACAAAAGGAATGAAAATAGATCATTTCTGTGTACATAGCTTGTACATTAATCATATATATATATATATATATATATATATATATATATAAGCAATAAAACCTAGCTCAATGAGTGAAGATATCATAACAGTGTTCTTAGAAAACTTTGAATATGGCATGAACCTGCTCAGTTAAAGTGACAAATTCTTTGCACTAAAAGTAATATATATATATATATATATATATATATATATATAACAATATTTTGGGATGGCGATAATTAATTTTATTAATTAATTAATAACCAAAATCTTCTAATTGCTATTATAGATCATAAGAGAACATACTAAGAGAAATTTTCTTTATCCTCCAAATATGAGCAAAGGAAAACGGAGGTGATTAATTCTATTAACTAATTATTAGCTGTAGCTGGAAAATCTTTATCTTTAAAAAGAAAGCAGAGATGAAAAATAACATCTGGTATTTCTCTATTATTGTAAACCCAGAAAGAAGAGAAAGAAAAGAGAAATGGATTTGTTTCAAAGCCACAGAAACAATAGATATCGGTTTCAGTCACCCCAAAGAAAGCTGACGGTCATTCTAAACATAAAGGAAAGATACATTTATTTGTTATTGTTTCTTGGTAAAGGAAAGGGAAATTTCATTTTGGGTCAGAATGTCTGGCTGGCATGACTCTCATGAAAGAATTAAAGATAATGAATGTTTTGATTTCAAGTCAAGTAATTTAGAGAAAAGGTATTTTCACTGACATCAGGGTAAGACTGATAAGGCATTCTTGTCACTTGAAAATATATATATTTGTGAGAAAGTAAAAGTTTTGAGAAAGAAAATTCAGTTAAGTCCAGCCCAGAAAAGGGGTATGGGGAGATGACGTCATAAGATCGAGAGAGATTCCATTGGTTCAGTGACCAAGCCCCGAAAGGAGGAGACGACTAACAATTGATGTCATGGAAAGAAGACTAATCCATTGGCTGAACCACATGCAACAACGAGTAGCAGCTAACCTCAGGATTTTGTTGGTTGCCGAGATGGGGGGTTAGACACCCAGTGACCGTCGGCCCCACACCATGGCATGGGCATAAATACAGGGTCCCGAGGGACCAAAATCAGTTGGAGTTGGATCGGAGGAGAGTCTGAAGTTGGCCTTGAGTTGGCTCGGAGAAGGTCCCAAAAATGTAACGACGAAGATAGGCGCCATGTTGTTGGGTGCCAACTGCAGAGCCTGCTGGCCAACCAGAGATAAAGACAGACAAGAGATTTTGCAGTTAAAGGTTTGAGTTGCAGAGAGCGAGTGAAGTTGCAGAGATTGACAGAAGAGGCCTGATGTTGGCTACTCAGAGTTAAAGACAAGAGAACTTGCAGACAAAGTTTCGAGTGAAGTTGCAGAGATTGACAGAAGAAGCCTGTCGCCAATCAACCAACCAGAGTTAAGAGACAGACAAGAAGAGAATTTTCAGACAAGTTTGAAATTGCTAACTGAAAGAGAATAACCCAGCACTTCGGCAATTTCCGTAACATTCCAGAAAACAAGCAACAAGTTGACTAGACTTATATAACGAACTTAGACTTCTGTTCGAAGCAGCGAGCTGCGGCCAGCCAGATTCCTTGTTATTACTTAGGAGAATAATTTGATTTACCTAAGAAACGTCCATTCTGCTACCAGTTGATAGAAGCAGGGATGGGAAATTATCCCCAAGAGCATATTGTTTATATTCCACTTATTTTTCCGGGTGGTGGCATATTTGGTGCTATTTAGACCAAGAGACTATTGTGTATAATCTGTATATAAAGACATTATTTTACAACACTTTTCAGCCGTCGGTCCACTTATTTTCTTTGGTGTTATAATTCTTTCTTTTATTACTCAATTGTGTACACACTTCCCAGCTGGGTTTAGTTCGGTAGAGAGACAGCTAGTGGAAACTCATGTGACTACCTTGTGATTAATCAACACAACGTGGGACAAGGGAGAAAACCATGACAGAGTCAATCTATGACCAGCTGGCTGGATTGAAACCAACAACAGCGACCAGGGCCGGGGAGGTGTCACATATATATATATATATATATATATATATATATATATATATATATGTGTGTGTGTATATATATATGTATGTATGATTTGTGTGTGCAACATTTCATATAGAGTATATCTATAAAAGGACAATATAAATAAATGCAAAAAGAAAACTTAGCCGGTATGTTTTTGTCTTTGGGAGTCTTTATCAAGGCAAATGCAAGGATTTTATTTTGTCATAAGTATTTATACACAAGAGAAAATATGTTACTCATTTTTCAAAACTTCTAATTCAAAAATGCTCATAAATACTCATCAGGTTAGCTGAACAGTCAGGCAAACTATGGAGGACATGAAGTGACACAATTCAATGTTTAATAAATGAAAGTCACATTCTTGAAATGCTTTTTTAGTTTGGTATTAATTTATATGATATATATTTTAAATAACATATTTTCATTTTATTTTTTTGTATATGTTGGCTTGTTAAAGTAGTAATTCTTTCATAAATGGAGATATTGGAAAAAAATCCTGGGCATAGATTTATATTTTGATAAGATTTGAGAATTTACCTTCTAAGTAAGTTATATTCTTATTTAATTAATGCAACAATTCTTTAGATGAATACTGTGGTTAAATTTATTTCTATGTATAATTAATACATTTAATAAATTGTTATGTATAAAGTCCCTTTTGTGTTCATAGATATGTTTTTTTTTTTAGATTTCTGCAAATTTCCTCAATATATTGTGAGGAACAGTTATGGCAATTTATTTTATATATAGCAGATATATTTGTTTCAGAATTATTATTGTTATGGGTATTTTTGCTTCTGATTATATCCATAAAAGTTTGAGATGTGTTTGTAATTATTTTGATGTTGTCTAGATTGGATAAATTATTTTGGATAGTAAATGTTATGAAGTTAGTAGATAGTATTATGTGTCTGCTTCTATCTAGTTTATTGTTGTTAATAATGTTGTTATCTTTTTTCATACAATCATTTACCAATTCCTTCATATGAGAACATAGGCAAATTAAAATTTTTCTGATTAAGTTACTGAAAGAAATTTTCAAAACATTTCAGCAATACTAATTAACAATATTTCAGATAAAGATAATTTCTTGGAATATTTTAATGTGTACATTAATATTCTTCTTAACCTTTATCATGCTGTATGTGACTTCCTTTGCTGTACAAAAGGTTTATCCTGCCACTGAAGGTGACTCTGATCTCTGAATTTGAATTTCATAGTTGTGTAGTCATATCCTACTATGGCAACAGAAAACACTTTTGAGTGAAATTAACAATAAGAATACTGCAATTGAGAGGCTTTGAAAAATAATGCCATGGAAAGAGAAGTAATATTCAAAATGTAGAGTGCTAAAGGTTAGTCATTTCTAACACTCTGACTACTAATGCAATAATGCTTGTGCTTATAT
The DNA here is from genome assembly GCA_037127315.1 of Ascarosepion bandense. Lineage (NCBI taxonomy): Eukaryota > Metazoa > Mollusca > Cephalopoda > Sepiida > Sepiidae > Ascarosepion > Ascarosepion bandense. The sequence continues at coordinate 347,115 of JBBBDQ010000129.1, read as the reverse complement.
ACCATTATTTTTATAATTCATATTATCAGATCATCATTATCATTATTATCTGAAACTTCTTTATTTTTTCATTCATCAAACAGAAGATAGTACAAACCATTAGAAAGTTTTCTGTGAGTTTTCCTTTAAGTTCTTGCATTTCTTTGTTATGTTTATTTCTTTCATTCTGCTGTGCCGTTTCTAACTGAAATGTGTAAAGATTTTAGAAAAATTTATCTGTATTAGAATATTTTCATAATTTTCTTGAAACTTAACCAAATAGCATTAGCAAATATTTATTTTAAATGCTTAGGCATATTAAAAAAATGAAAAATTTAGGAATTTGAAAAAATATTTTTACATAGTGGATCACTATATACATGGTTGGTCATACATAGTTGGTTACTAGAAACTTCAAAATAAACATAGAGATCTCTGTGGTTATCATCTCCTTTGGCAAAAATTGCACCTTTGTGTTTTACATGATAAAACTTGCACACCCACACATAAAACTCACATAATGTTTGAAGAAAACAATGTAAAGTGACAAATAAGCACATTTTTCCAAACAATTACACCTCCGAGAATTCACTTAAGAAGGTTATTTTTTATTTTACATTAAAGTATATTTTGATTTTATTTTTGGATAAAAACTGTAAACAAATCTTAAAAATATTGAGTAATCCAGAGATATAAACATTCAGTATTAACTGTATATCCTCTAACTCATTTTTCTTACTACTGTTGGTAGTCCTCAAGTAATGGGATTTCTGTTATTTGGATGTTTTTTGAGATTTTGTAGCAGCAGATGACATGGTTCAAAGAAGAATAATTCCTTTCTATTTGTCCCTTCCTATTTGACACCTCATATAGCTTTCCTTTTTTACATATACTTTAAATTCTCAATGATAAAATTTGTGACTTTTATTGTTGCAAGTTTTAACATATGATGAAATTTTCATGCTCCTAGTACATTTGACCCTCAATCAATTTGTGGTGGACTCATGTAAATCTAAAGGAAAAATAAGACATAGAATTTGAACAAAAGAATATTAACAAATATATTAACAGGACATTTTACAAAAGGAAAAATGGGAAAATGAAATGAAATATGAAGAGTTGAAAGCAACCTTCCATGACTGTAGTTAAAGCATTTACATTTTTGCTGAATACATCTTTTCACTATGAAAAATCACCAAGAAAGAGATGGATTCTGTCAAATCTCATGCTACCTGTAATTATCGTCAGGGGGCAGTAATTCAATATTTCACCATTTATGATTATCACCAGGAGGAAGTAATCCAAAAATATATTTATATATTTGTATTGAATGTTTATCATTAACAATATTTGTTTACTCATGTATTGCATATAAAATGTTTATCATGTTTAACTCATTTTTGAAATACATTAATTCAGTAATATACCAATTATACATTGGGATACTAAAATCAAGTAGGTACAGAAATTTAAATACCTAGGAAGTTCTCTAACAGAGAACAGAAAGTGAGACATTGAAATTCAAAGGCATATTGACATGGAATATGTCAATATATTGAATACTGAATATATTGAATGCTGGACAATCTCATTTAAGATGAATGAAAAACTTAAAGCAGCCAAAATGTGGTTCTACAGAAGGATGCTGAGGGTATCCGGAATGAAATATGTGAGCAATGACAAGGTTTTGGAGAGGATGGAAATGAAAAAGAAACATATACTTAACATAAGAAAAAAACAGCTTATGTTTTTGGGACATGCAATGAGAAATGAGGGCTTGGAGAATTTGATACTCATAGGACAAATAGAGGGAAAGAGAGACAGTTAAAGCAACATGATGGGCTTGAGCAAGTGGAGGCAGATCAGGATTTGGAAGAAATAACAAGAGAAAATGTGTAAAGAGCTACAAGATACTGGAAGATGTAGAGGGCCATAATCGCTTACATCCTGAAGAAGGGATGAGGCATGTAAAAGAAGAATATTGATGTTATTGGAATCAGGACAATTTCAGATTCTACATCAAAGAAGAACCTTAATTATATGCAAACAGTGGTTGATTATGATCTTAATTCTCAGATTGAATTAACCTCTTCTAACTTGGAAGGTGCTTAAGATGACTAGGATTTTCCAGATTCTCCAGAATGTACTGACAGATTGAGAAGGTCAATTACAGACCCCAAACTAAATTTGTTTAAAATAAAACATTAGATTTGTTGTTTCACTTTAAGAGATGGTAACCTTGGCCACAGCAATTTTAATTGATGTGGGCATTGTTACAGATGACACATAAAAAAATAGGTTACAAATAAAGATTCAAGGAGAAAGTCATTACTGCTTAAAGGAATTTCCAATACTCACTCTCTTTAACATTAAAATTATTTATTCTAATGCATTTTCATAACACTTTTTATATCTTATAGTAAAAATTATTATGTCTATTTTAAAATTATGTAACTCATGTTTTCTAATTATTTGCAGATAATCAATGAAGATTAATGAATCAGATGCTTGATATTTGAAAACTGACATCATGAACATAATGCCTTTTTGGTGAAATTGGACATTGCTTTCTTGAGGAACATGTGACTATTGTTAATTAACATAAAAACATTCACCATGGTCATGTGATACCAAAAACCAAAAGATTTACATACAATTGTCAATGCAATCTTGGGTTTTCTTATTGAACACAAATAGAAATTTGTGTTTAATAATACTGGGGTTATAGATTATACTGTATTAAATAATACTGAATCCATCCCCTGCTTGCAAAAGTCATAAGCAGCAACCCAGAGACATATGAACAAGAAATGGTCAGTATACGCAGTACCCTACAAAGTAAAACTACCCAGAGTACATGACAACAGCTTTAAAAATCATTGAAGGAAGGGTGTGTAAGGATAACAACTCTCAGAAAACAGCCTTGGTCTGCTTACTCTATGTGAAGAGAATATTAGAGAAAATACAAAAAATCTGTGGTCTATATAACATCAGGACAACCTTCAAAAGATACCTCTCCAAAGTAAGACCCTCCAATAAAGGTGAACATGACTAAGGACTGTGTGCACGCTGTGGAAAGAAATAGAAAGGAGAAACGGGCCACCCCCTTAAAGTAAGGCTGCAAGAACATTGCAAGGCCGCAACACAAGGAGAGATAGAAAAATCAGGCAGAGCTGACCACATATGGAGAGAGAAAGGGGATCACTGCCCCCTATGGGATGAAGTTGAAATAATTGATAGAGAACACTATTGGAAACTGAATAAACTTAAGGAATCACTGCATATGCTAGGCCACAAAAATCTCCTTAGCCAAATGAGTATAGAAATTAATACAATATGGGAACCAGTAATATAGAGTACATTAGCTTCAAAGATTGCAATATGAGCTCTGGAAAAAATGGTTACTGAGACATTAGGTTTATAAGTCCCCAAAATTGATACATTGTTGTCTTCATGGCCCAGTAGATATAGGCATTGGTTAGTTTCAGTGATTTAACTCAAAGAGTTGTGAGTTCAATACCAGGCTACACGTATTGAACTCACAGTGAGAGAGAGTTGAGTGAAAGGAAGATAACTACATGGCATCCAGAAGTGGCATTGCATATGAATTGAGAATAATATACCCCAGTGATTGAAATAAAGGGTTTGGTTTAAAATCCCTAGCAACTGAAGAATGTCGGAAAGTATAACAGCCAAAGTGTCATAAACATGGCAATAAAGATAAGGATAACAGTCTGAACAGTGTAAATAATAGAAATGACAATTGTTTGAGATATTTTTCCAAAAGCCATTTGCAACATTGTGGAGAAACATATTAACTATAGGTTCTGGCAGGCTCATTCCAAAAACTATATCCTTCCTTTTCTCTCGAACGAAGAAAAGACAGACAGAAAGACAGTTTGCTTTAAAAAGTAAAAAAAAAAGGAGACCAGAGTATTAGTTTTTTTCATGTTCCTCAGTTAAATTGATGGGTAAAATCTTATGAAAATTATTGATTTGGAACTCCCTATTTGAACCAATCTTGACATCAAACATGAAAAATGAAATTGAAAACTTTTTTTAAGCAAGCCATTTAATATGAACTTTATTCCTTGTCACTTTAAAAGTGACTTCAGCAATAAAAAATGTTTCTTATACTCATCATGTTTTTTGGATTTGAGAAAAGTGTGTCATGGTTGAAATTTTGTAATAGAACTTGAAAAGAAATCAGATTTGAAAGGGATAACATGAATTCAATTTTAAGTTAAAATATTTTTGCATCATTGTCTTTGTGTATATGTGTTAATCTTAAAAAGTGTTAATTCTTTTTCACCTTTATATTAGAACGTTGACTTGACATTGATTACCCCAATTTGTTCTGTGAAGACACAGTCAGTTGACACTGTTTTAGTAATATAAAAGGATGAATAAATCTTTACTTCCTTTCAATCTAGCATATGGTAGGTAGCAAAATACAAGGCTTTCATCCCTGCTGGGGGCAATATCCTTTCCCTGGGCAACTGAACTAATCAATTCCGTCTGTCTGTCTGTCTCTCACACATACACACACACACACAATTTGCTTTTTTCCCCTTCATGACATCAAATTGGTTTACAATGTGTGTAAAATGTGGTTGAAATAAATCAAATAAGACATTATTGCATCAAGTTATATGTCTGATTCTTTAGAGAAGACACTTGGGTGATTATTAAATTTCTATTTGATTTTTTAATGAAATAAACTGTTCACTTGCATTTCAAATTTTTCTCCTTCATTACATCAAATTGGTTTACAATGTGTGTAAAATGTGGTTGAAATAAATCAAATAAGACATTATTCCATCAAGTTATATGTCTGACTCTTTAGAGAAGACACTTAGGTGATTATTAAATTTCTATTTGATTTTTTAATGAAATAAACTGTTCACTTGCAATTCAAATTTTTCTCCTACATTACATCAAATTGGTTTACAATGTGTGTAAAATGTGGTTGAAATAAATCAAATAAGACATTATTCCATCAAGTTATATGTCTGATTCTTTAGAGAAGACACTTGGGTGATTATTAAATTTCTATTTGATTTTTTAATGAAATAAACTGTTCACTTGCATTTCAAATTTTTCTCCTTCATTACATCAAATTGGTTTACAATGTGTGTAAAATGTGGTTGAAATAAATCAAATAAGACATTATTCCATCAAGTTATATGTCTGATTCTTTAGAGAAGACACTTGGGTGATTATTAAATTTCTATTTGATTTTTTAATGAAATAAACTGTTCACTTGCAATTCAAATTTTTCTCCTACATTACATCAAATTGGTTTACAATGTGTGTAAAATGTGGTTGAAATAAATCAAATAAGACATTATTCCATCAAGTTATATGTCTGATTCTTTAGAGAAGACACTTGGGTGATTATTAAATTTCTATTTGATTTTTTAATGAAATAAACTGTTCACTTGCATTTCAAATTTTTCTCCTTCATTACATCAAATTGGTTTACAATGTGTGTAAAATGTGGTTGAAATAAATCAAATAAGACATTATTCCATCAAGTTATATGTCTGACTCTTTAGAGAAGACACTTGGGTGATTATTAAATTTCTATTTGATTTTTTAATGAAATGAACTGTTCACTTGCATTTCAAATTTTTCTCTTTCATTACATCAAATTGGTTTACAATGTGTGTAAAATTTGGTTGAAATAAATCAAATAAGACATTATTCCATCAAGTTATATGTCTGACTCTTTAGAGAAGACACTTGGGTGATTATTAAATTTCTATATTTTTTGTTCCGAAATAAAGTCAAGATATTCTTTAAACTCGAAAATAATATTTGTTTCATATTTCATGAGTTATAATTGTGCAGAAAAATATGCTCATTTGTCTCTCTATGTTGTTTAGTTCAAAAGTTAAGTGACCTTTTAGTTCTGTATGCAATATTAGTATGCGTAAAAGAAAAGTATCATTTTCACTAAAGACAATGATCACAATGATTATTTTGGGGTTTGTAATGAATTTCCTCATTAAAAAAAATCTTTTTACCTTTTTCAATTTCAAAAATTAATATAATAGATAGAATAACGAAACTGATATCTGTTTAAAATGATGGGGATTAATTCATAAGTAGTGGTCCCCACTCTAATAAAACAAGTTTTAGACTAGATTGAATAATGAAACTGACATCAAGACAAAGTAAATTTATTTATCCTGGAAATTACAACCTTATTTTTTAACATAGTCATCATATACTTAATATTCTTACAGAATTTTTTCAAATTTTGTCTCCACTTTTAATTCTTCTCATGAAGAATAGTTGTTATTTATATTTGATCTGTTTGTCTTTTGCAACTTCAACGTTAGTATCAGAAGAAAATTATTGACTTTTCCACATCTATCTAATTTAAAACTTGTTTTATAGGATTATTAAAAATGGAGCAACTTATCTGAAAAATGATTAAGCAAGAATATGAATTCTTTAAATTCCTGTTGATGTTATAAGATCTGAGAATGAATTTTGTGAATAGAAAAATGCTTTTTGATTATAAAATGTTTATTTTTTTCAATTATCAATCTCACATATATCTTGTTTTTATGATATTTCTTGTTTATTCTCTACAACTTAGTCCTCATTAGTCAAAATATTTTGTAATGTAGTTACTTATAGCTTTTTTGTTTTTAACTTACTTTAAGAGGCCATTGGTCATAGTCTGTACATTTTTGTCTATAACTTTCTTTCAGGTCTTCAATCTGTTGGTGGTGGGAAATTGTTGCTCGCTCTCTAAAAAAGCAAAAAAAGAAATAATGCTGATATATTTACAGAGTTAAGCTGAAAGAGAAATAAGTATTGAAATATCCAAAATTTTTATTTTATCTTAGTTGTTACATGACATTAAATGTATTTAATTTTTAACATCATCTAAAAGGTGACTTTTGATTGTATATTGATTGCTGCCATATCAGTTGACATTAAAAAGAATTGGGATATTTTTGCTTATTGATTTTAGCAGTGAAGATGCAAAAAAGAGGCTACATTTTCAGCCTGTACTTTTTATATTTAAAAATAAAAAGACTTGTACAGTTAACAGAAAAGATATTTTGAAATGTTTGCAAAGTTTCATGTTGGAAATTTCTCTGTAGTTCAGTTGTAAGCCAGTTGAAATAATTATCAAAATGAAGATCCCTTTTAAATAATTAATGTTATACAGCAATGTAGGCAATATCTAACATATTGATACTGTAGCAGGTGAAGAAATGTGAATATTTGACAATAACATGGGATGCAACAAATCATTTGTAATGCTATCATTCTTGTTGCTGTTAGACTGTAATTTTACACTAGTGTTCAAAAGTTTTTGAGAAACTACATAAAATGATTATACACTTATATTCTATTAAGAAAGTAACATTGTTTAGCAGTATGCTTTTATCAATAGTGTCTGTTGATCTTGAGGACTGGGAAATTATTTGTTACATTTTCATAGGTACCATGTAAGTTTAGATACCCCATTTTAAGTAAGTTGAAGCTGAAAAAATGCCATGTAAAATTATTGGAATAATGAAAGATCTAAGATGATAGTCATCATATGAAAATTTCTCAGTAGTAATTGTTTCATTACACTGACATAAGTGTAAGGTACTTTGTCATGTCATTCTAGTTGAAGATTAGCTTGTATTTTTAAACTAAAATCATAGCTGATATTTCTGATAAAGCAAAGTTAAAGGTTGGGAATTTAAAGAGAAAGATCACAATGTGAGACATAGGCAGGCCATTGAGAATTTCCAGAAAGTGTGTTTAAACCATTCAAAAGATATTTCCTTTTGCTGGAAGTGTTTCAAGTGCAAAGAAAAACAAAAATCCACAAACGTTAGACAAGAGAAATGAAAAAAAGATTGTGATATCTCAGTAGGCAATCCAGAATTAATAGCCAGACAAGTCGGGAGTGAATACAATGAAGTTTCAGTTAATATAGTCTGCAGAATATTGCAAAAAACAATTTCAATAGGCATATATCAGCCTAAAATCAAACATTGGAATAGATGCAAAAACAAATCAGAATAGACTGAAGTGGTCAAAGGAATATCTAAAGTAGAATGCTGGAAAGTGGAAAAAAGTAATTTTTAGCGGAATGCAAAATAACTACATTCTAATGCAAGAAAATAAGTAAGAAGTCCAGTGGAAGAAAGAAAAATGCAAAATACACCAGAAAGATGGTAAAATTTGAAAGTGGATACATAATGGTGTAGGGTTGCATCAAAGGCAATGGTGGAAGAAGAAAATTGGTAAAAGTTGATAGAAACCTAAACAGTTAAAACTATATTAGTCTACCATGATCTAACCCCCTGCAAAACTACAAAGGTGGAGATTTTTTTCAGTATGCTGGTGCTCCTTACCACATATCATATGCAACTGATAGTTTCTTGTAGATGAAGATGTTCAACTTTTGAAAGAATGTCCAGCTCAAAATCCTGATTTCAATATAATTGAAACATTTTGATTGAAACTGAAGAACCAAGTGCTCCATTGAAAACCATGCAATCTCCAAGAGTCTGTAGAGATAGGAAATTAAGAATTAAAATCAACCTCCTTATTCACTTTTACAAAAATTCACAATAACGTGTGAAATCCTGGTTTTTCCAAAATAGAAAAAGGATTGACATGTGCTTAAAGAAAAAATCAAAACTGGATTTCACAAGTAGGTGTTAAGCTGATTTTCTGACCAATGGAAGCGACTTGCAAAGACCAAAAAAAACTTTGCAAGTCAGTGCAAAAAAAATCTAATGACAATAAAAGGCTCAGATCAGCACCAGTCAAGATACAGAATCAGATGGGAGCAGCCAAATGAAACTAATAAAATGTAGTGGGAGAAGCTTCAAGTCAACTTAGACATTCGTCCTCTTTCTCTTTCCTTCTCACGTGCTGATTCCTTTAACTTATTATATATTACAAACACTTGTACATACATGCGTACATGCGCATATACTCATTCAATAATTACTGCTACAAACATTTTCTAAAAATCTTGATACCTTTAACTTTCTCATTGAACATTAATTTCCACAAATTCTTGTTATTCTTTCCTTTTAATAAATTTTCTATTTTAAAATGCAAAATGTATATTTTATTCTTACACTATTCCACACAATTCCACATATTCCAACCAACTGACAATCAACCTGATAATGAAAATAACCTTCTAATAATTCTGATGATGATAATTCTGCATAAAACTTGTAAGCTGTAGGGAGTTTGGTTATGTCTGACACAAGGCCGAATCAAATAAATATTAACCTGGTCCCTATAGCTACAAGTCAGAATGAATGGCAAAAAATTCTCATTGATAAATTCTGGACCTTGTTCCATTGAATGCCATGTTGAATTGAACTAATTATTTGGATTGTAGGTGGTAAAACTAATTACTAATTACATATGTTGACGTTTTGTACATTCTCTAATAATAAATTCACTTTTTGAAAAAAAGAAAAATGAAATTCATTTTTAGCAAAGAGCTGAAAGGTGAAAAGTTTGTCAGTGGTTCAGTATTTTTGCATAGCCTGTTTTTAGCATCACAATGATTGAAGTGTTCTATTATCCATCATACGACATTAACAAAAATATAGTAACTTGTTTTCTGACACCTCAAATATGATAAAATGTACTTAGCAAAGCATAATGTTACTCACTATAGATTTTGGGATAAAATTTAAAACAGTAATTAATTTACCAAAGTGGCCCAAATGTTTTGCATACTAATGTAGTTGAAGATTGTTTTCTTGAAGCAGTAGTTATGATATTCTACTTAACCAAAACCTTGGTTACTGACTCTTGCCAGGGTTACTAAAATTGGATTAATTCTTCTTGCTGCTGGAGATAATATTGACTCATGTTGTATTCTAATTCATAAAATGATAAGCCTCTCAACTACAGTTTAAATGCCCTCAACTGAGGTTCTAATCAATTGATAATTACACACACAGAATAATAGTTCTTAGTTTTATATTTGGTTCCATAACTAGAACCCAAAACAAGATTACCAGAATTCTAACTAAACTGTTCTGCATGGAAACCACTGGATTAATTTAATCTATGTAACAAGTTGTTTCTAAGAGAGAACTAGAAGACATAACAAGGTACCTTATCAACTGGCATAATCTTAACAGTGTATGCTGCAAATATGACAATCAAATGAAAAAAAAACTGAAAGAACTATCAGGTAAAGTAATCAAGGAGAACAATAAGAAATGACTACCCTTACATTTATCATTTATTATAAAAAGAAAAGAGTAACTTTAGGTTTTATTTTAAGAAGAAAAAAAAGCATGGTTCTTAGCAAAAGTGTTAGAATGTTACCCTATGATGTGAATTACATGTTGGGAACATAAATAATTGATTGAGCAGGTGCAGAAATTTAACTGTGTAAGTGATAAAGTAATCGACAATGGAAAGTCAGACAAAGAAATCCAAAGGTGCACTGGAATAGGGAAAGACATTTTTCAGAAGCTGAATGAGGTATTAAAACATCAAAATATACACTTGGAAGTAAACAAAAAGTGTACTGAACAGCTATATAATGCCTAATCTCCTATATGACAGTGAATCACAGATGAAGAAAATACTTGAAGTGAAAGAAATGTGATTTTACCAATGAATGTTATGAACATCATGAACAAATTAATATAAAAAAATGAAGTTTTAAGAAAACAAGAAACTGTAAAGTAACTGATTCTAACAGTCAAAAAAAAAAAAAAAAAACAGCTGGAAATTTTGAGATACATAATGAAGAATGAAAGCAAGAAAATTAGAGTAAAATTGAGAATAAAGTACTTGGACAAAGAAGAACAAGAAGCACTTAGAGGTAAAAATGAAAGGACTTTGTGAAGCGCCATGACCAGTTCCTGAAACATCTGGTTCAGTTTTAGTAACTTTATAAAATATAGGCTTTAACTATAAGATTAAAAAGCATGTTATCTGCACATTAATAAAATACTAGATAAATAAAATCATTGAAAAACAGAATTTCAAGACAAACTTTAAAAAGACAAAATTATTTCCCTTTAACTACAAGAATTTAAAATTTTCTTGAGATATTTTTAATTTTTATTTCTTTGTTTAACTTAGTGAATGTCACATCTTTGCCGAGTTACAAAATTTTCTTATATATATATATATATATATATATATATATATATATATATATATATATATAAAAGACATTTTTTAAATTTCTACAAGTTTCACTAATATATTTTATTTTTTTTAATCATTTCACCCCAAGCAAGGTGAGACTGCCACAAGTGCACAGAGGTTATAGTAAGTGAAAAGACTGAGTACAGGGTATATTGAAGAAAGGATAAAAGATGAATGGGATTCAAAAATGTATAAGATGGTAATTGATGTTGCATTTAGATTTTTGGATATTGTAGCTGTCAGGAAAGTAAGTAAATGGAAAGAAGTCCCACAGGCTGAAAGTACAAGAAAAGAAACTGTTGGAGTAGAAGTAACAATTACATTTAAATAATTTCAATAGTAAAATGGTGGGACCTAGATGCCAATCTAGTAGCATGCTTAAACTTATGTGGTAAAAAGCACCAGAGCAAAAAGCTTGTGAGAGTAGTTGCCATGAAAATATTTGTAGAAAAGACAGAGTTAAGGCATGTCATGTTGGTGATAAAGTGACTGAAGTCAAGATGCCAAGTCAGGACCAATTACATTGCAGATCCTTATTTGGATTTTGTCAAGAATCTAGAGATGAATAGCAAGAGCACCTGATCAGATAGTTCAACAGCATTCAATACACAGAGAAATGACAGATTTATAAATTATAAGGAACAATTGTTACAGTTTAATTTTATATATGCCTGCTTCAGAATTATTATTGTTATGATGGATACTTTTAGCTCTAAACAATAATGACCTCCAACCAAAAGTTTATAGAAAATTAAGAATGACTTCATAAACTATTATTCTCATCATTGTAATTATAAAATTTTATTTAAGAACACTCAAAATCTGCAGCCCTAGAAAGCTAGCTGAAGAAGAAATACATTTTTGAAAATACATTTAAAACCCTTGAATATCCTTAATAAATCATCTGCAGAGCTAAAATAAAAGCACACAAAACTGACAACAAAAGGTTTACAATAATAATAATAATAAATAAATAAATATAGACATATAATATTACCTACAATTTCCTTATCATCACGCATAATAATATATCTAATCTTTATATTAAGTTAATTACAACCACATTCAAAATTATTATGAATATTATCAGAATAAAAAAAATGTTCATAACAACAATAGTTCTTAAGAACACATATATAAAATGAACTCTAACAACTCTTCCTTACAATATATTACAGAAATTGTGAAACTTGAATAAAAAAAAAGATGTATCTATAAACATAAGAAAAATTTCATATAATTCATCTAATGCATTAGTTATACACAAAAATAATTTTTATCAGAATTTTGGTTTTAAAAATGTACTTATTGAAAGAAAAAATAACTTAAACCAAATTAAATGACTGCATCTGCCAACCAGCAACAAGTGAACACAAACTGATGAAAAGTTCAATGCCTACATGACATTACATCTAATTTGTTAACACCTTTGAATTTTAAAATTATAGCAGTTTTATATTTAAAAATCTGCTGTGTATATAACAATCATTTCAAAAATATACAACTCTACAATGCCATATGTTAAAGGCAAGTCTGAAAAATAAACAAATTATAATATTTGAGTAAAAAAGTAGTATTATCTATATTCTTATTAATATTTATTTAGATCATGCTAAATCATAATGAGAAAAATGTAAAAATACTAACAAAATCAATGAGACTTTATTGTTAATCAAATATTGATTAATTACATGGATGTTTTTCATATTTGCTTTCAGTCTTCTATATGTAGATGATGTTATGAGGTTAGTGGCAATAAGCACAGAAATATTAACAAAATCAAGTAAAATAACTCTGTTGTCTGTAGGTTTAAATTATATCATGAGCAAAAGTTTTGGAGAGATCTTTAGGGATTGGAAACAGCTATTGTCACAAGTTACATCCCAACCCAGTAAACTAGTAATCATTTTATTAGAAATGAAAAACTATTACAAAGTAGTGTTCTTGATCTGACCAAGAAGTCTTTTCAAAGAAAACTAATGTTTGATCATTTGGTGGTTAGATTTTGGGAAGTGAGCCAAAATGAGAATTTTTGTAATTTTCATTTCTATTGATGTTCCAGTGACACTATTTGCCAGGATTAAAATAACTACTGATAATTTTATGTTGCTTTTTCTAAATAGAAAACATTATGAAAATAATAATAAAGTAAAGAATATTGGCAAAGTAAAAGAGTTGTGGCTTTTATAACATGACTGCAAACTAAAATGTATAGATTAAATTTTGCTGTTTTTTAGAATTAAATAAACACATTGGACTTTTAACAAAGAATAAAATAATTTTTTGTCAACTGACCTTTCTTGTTTTACAGATTCCAATTCCATAAGAAGTTTGTGTTCTGACTTTCTCAATTGTTCAATTAGAGCTAAAATATAAATAATATTTCACTTTGCATTTATTTTGATACAATGCTATCATACTCATAGAATATAACAAATCTAGGATAGTGTGATGATTTTCTAAGTCTAAATCTATGATAGTGTGATGATTTTCTAAGTCTAAATCTATGATAGTGTGATGACTTTCTAAGTCTTGAAATCTATGATAGTGTGATGACTTTCTAAGTCTAAATCTATGATAGTGTGATGACTTTCTAAGTCGAAATCTATGATAGTGTGATGACTTTCTAAGTCGAAATCTATGATAGTGTGATGATTTTCTAAGTCGAAATCTGATAGTGTGATGACTTTCTAAATCTAAATCTATGATAGTGTGATGACTTTCTAAGTCGAAATCTATGATAGTGTGATGACTTTCTAAGTCGAAATCTATGATAGTGTGATGATTTTCTAAGTCGAAATCTATGATAGTGTGATGACTTTCTAAGTCGAAATCTATGATAGTGTGATGACTTTCATTCGAAATCTATGATAGTGTGATGACTTTCTAAGTCGAAATCTATGATAGTGTGATGACTTTCTAAGTTTAAATCTATGATAGTGTGATGACTTTCTAAGTCGAAATCTATGATAGTGTGATGATTTTCTAAGTCGAAATCTATGATAGTGTGATGACTTTTCCTAAGTCTAAATCTATGATAGTGTGATGACTTTCTAAATTAAAATCTATGATAGTGTGATGACTTTCTAAGTCGAAATCTATGATAGTGTGATGATTTTCTAAGTCGAAATCTATGATAGTGTGATGACTTTCTAAGTCGAAATCTATGATAGTGTGATGACTTTCTAAGTAAAGAAATCTATGATAGTGTGATGACTTTCAGTCGAAATCTATGATAGTGTGATGACTCTAAGTTAAAATCTATGATAGTGTGATGACTTTCTAAGTCGAAATCTATGATAGTGTGATGATTTTCTAAGTCGAAATCTATGATAGTGTGATGACTTTCTAGTGAAATCTATGATAGTGTGATGACTTTTCAAGTCGAAATCTATGATAGTGTGATGACTTTCTAAGTCGAAATCTATGATAGTGTGATGATTTTCTAAAGTCGAAATCTATGATAGTGTGATGACTTTCTAAGTCGAAATCTATGATAGTGTGATGACTTTCTAAGTCGAAAACTATGATAGTGTGATGATTTTCTAAGTCGAAATCTATGATAGTGTGATGTCTTTCTAAGTTTAAATCTATGATAGTGTGATGACTTTCTAAGTCGAAATCTATGATAGTGTGATGACTTTCTAAGTCGAAATCTATGATAGTGTGATGTCTTTCTAAAAGTCGAAATCTATGATAGTGTGATGATTTTCTAAGTCGAAATCTATGATAGTGTGATGACTTTCTAAGTCGAAATCTATGATAGTGTGATGACTTTCTAAGTCGAAAGCTATGATGAGTGTGATGATTTTCTAAGTCGAAATCTATGATAGTGTGATGTCTTTCTGATTTAAATCTATGATAGTGTGATGACTTTCTAAGTCGAAATCTATGATAGTGTGATGACTTTCTAAGTCGAAATCTATGATAGTGTGATGTCTTTCTAAGTCTAAATCTATGATAGTGTGATGACTTTCTAAGTCGAAATCTATGATAGTGTGATGACTTTCTAAGTCGAAATCTATGATAGTGTGATGATTTTCTAGTCGAAATCTATGATAGTGTGATGATTTTCTAAGTCGAAATCTATGATAGTGTGATGTCTTTCTAAGTCTAAATCTATGATAGTGTGATGACTTTCTAAGTCTAACTCTATGATAGTGTGATGACTTTCTAAGTCGAATCTATGATAGTGTGATGATTTTCTAAGTCGAAATCTATGATAGTGTGATGACTTTCTAAGTCGAAATCTATGATAGTGTGATGACTTTCTAAGTCGAAATCTATGATGGTGTGATGACTTTCAAGCCGAAATCTATGATAGTGTGATGACTTTCTAAGTCGAAATCTATGATAGTGTGATGACTTTCTAAGTCGAAATCTATGATAGTGTGATGACTTTCTAAGTCGAAATCTATGATAGTGTGATGACTTTCTAAGTTTAAATCTATGATAGTGTGATGACTTTCTAAGTCGAAATCTATGATAGTGTGATGATTTTCTAAGTCGAAATCTATGATAGTGTGATGACTTTCTAAGCTCAAATCTAGGATAGTGTGATGACTTTCTAAGTCGAAATCATGATAGTGTGATGACTTTCTAAGTCGAAATCTATGATAGTGAGATTTCTTAAGTCGAAATCTATGATAGTGTGATGACTTCTAAGTCGAAATCTATGATAGTGTGATGACTTTCTAAGTCGAAAGCTATGATAGTGTGATGATTTTCTAAGTCGAAATCTATGATAGTGTGATGTCTTTCTAAGTTTAAATCTATGATAGTGTATACTTTAAGTCGAAATCTATGATAGTGTGATGACTTTCTAAGTCGAAATCTATGATAGTGTGATGACTTTCTAAGTCGAAATCTATGATAGTGTGATGTCTTTCTAAGTCTAAATCTATGATAGTGTGATGACTTTCTAAGTCGAAATCTATGATAGTGTGATGACTTTCTAAGTCGAAATCTATGATAGTGTGATGATTTTCTAAGTCGAAATCTATGATAGTGTGATGATTTTCTAAGTCGAAATCTATGATAGTGTGATGTCTTTCTAAGTCGAAATCTATGATAGTGTGATGATTTTCTAAGTCGAAATCTATGATAGTGTGATGTCTTTCTAAGTCGAAATCTATGATAGTGTGATGATTTTCTAAGCCGAAATCTATGATAGTGTGATGACTTTCTAAGTCGAAATCTATGATAGTGTGATGACTTTCTAAGTCGAAATCTATGATAGTGTGATGACTTTCTAAGTCGAAATCTATGATAGTGTGATGACTTCTAAGTCGAAATCTATGATAGTGTGATGATTTTCTAAGTCGAAATCTATGATAGTGTGATGACTTTCTAAGTCGAAATCTATGATAGTGTGATGACTTTCTAAGTCGAAATCTATGATAGTGTGATGACTTTCTAAGTCGAAATCTATGATAGTGTGATGACTTTCTAAGTTGAAATCTATGATAGTTTGATGAATTTCTAAGTCGAAATCTATGATAGTGTGATGATTTTCTAAGTCGAAATCTATGATAGTGGATGACTTTCTAAGTCGAAATCTATGATGGTGTGATGATTTTCAAGTCGAAATCTATGATGGTGTGATGACTTCTAAGTCGAAATCTATGATGGTGTGATGATTTTCAAGTCGAAATCTATGATGGTGTGATGACTTTCTAAGTCGAAATCTATGATGGTGTGGTGACTTTCTAAGTCGAAATCTATGATGGTGTGATGATTTTCTAAGTCGAAATCTATGATAGTGTGATGACTTTCTAAGTCGAAATCTATGATAGTGTGATGATTTTCTAAGTCGAAATCTATGATAGTGTGATGACTTTCTAAGTCGAAATCTATGATAGTGTGATGACTTTCTAAGTCGAAATCTATGATAGTGTGATGACTTTCTAAGTCGAAATCTATGATAGTGTGATGATTTTCTAAGTCGAAATCTATGATAGTGTGATGACTTTCTAAGTCGAAATCTATGATGGTGTGATGGTTTTCTAAGTCGAAATCTATGATAGTGTGATGTGACTTTCTAAGTCGAAATCTATGATGGTGTGATGATCTCTAAGTCGAAATCTGTGATGGTGATGATTTTCTAAGTCGAAATCTATGATAGTGTGATGTCTTTCTAAGTCTAAATCTATGATAGTGTGATGACTTTCAAGTCTAAATCTATGATAGTGTGATGACTTTCTAAGTCGAAATCTATGATAGTGTGATGACTTTCTAAGTCGAAATCTATGATAGTGTGATGATTTTCTTAAGCTCTAAATCTATGATAGTGATGATTTTCTAAGTCGAAATCTATGATAGTGTGATGATTTTCTAAGTCGAAATCTATGATAGTGTGATGTCTTTCAAGTCGAAATCTATGATAGTGTGATGATTTTCTAAGTCGAAATCTATGATAGTGTGATGATTTTCTAAGTCTAAATCTATGATAGTGTGATGACTGTCGAAATCTATGATAGTGTGATGACTTTCTAAGTCGAAATCTATGATAGTGTGATGACTTTCTAAGTCGAAATCTATGATAGTGTGATGACTTTCTAAGTCGAAATCTATGATAGTGTGATGATTTTCTAAGTCGAAATCTATGATAGTGTGATGACTTTCTAAGTCGAAATCTATGATAGTGGGATGATTTTCTAAGTCGAAATCTATGATAGTGTGAAGATTTTCTAAGTCGAAATCTATGATAGTGTGATGTCTTTCTAAGTTTAAATCTATGATAGTGTGATGACTTTCTAAGTCGAAATCTATGATAGTGTGATGACTTTCTAAGTCGAAATCTATGATAGTGTGATGACTTTCTAAGTCGAAAGCTATGATAGTGTGATGACTTTCTAAGTCGAAATCTATGATAGTGTGATGATTTTCAAGTCGAAATCTATGATAGTGTGATGATTTTCTAAGTCGAAATCTATGATAGTGTGATGTCTTTCAAGTCTAAACTATGATAGTGTGATGACTTTCTAAGTCTAAATCTATGATAGTGTGATGACTTTCTAAGTCGAAATCTATGATAGTGTGATGATTTTCTAAGTCGAAATCTATGATAGTGTGATGACTTTCTAAGTCGAAATCTATGATAGTGTGATGACTTTCTAAGTCGAAATCTATGATAGTGTGATGATTTTCTAAGTCGAAATCTATGATAGTGTGATGACTTTCTAAGTCGAAATCTATGATAGTGATGACTTTCTAAGTCGAAATCTATGATAGTGTGATGATTTTCTAAGTCGAAATCTATGATAGTGTGATGACTTTCTAAGTCGAAATCTATGATAGTGTGATGATTTTCTAAGTCGAAATCTATGATAGTGTGATGACTTTCTAAGTCGAAATCTATGATAGTGTGATGACTTTCTAAGTCTAAATCTATGATAGTGTGATGACTTTCTAAGTCGAAATCTATGATAGTGTGATGACTTTCAAGTCGAAAGCTATGATAGTGTGATGACTTTCTAAGTCGAAATCTATGATAGTGTGATGATTTTCTAAGTCGAAATCTATGATAGTGTGATGACTTTCTAAGTCTAAATCTATGATAGTGTGATGACTTTCAAGTCGAAATCTATGATAGTGTGATGATTTTCTAAGTCGAAATCTATGATAGTGTGATGTCTTTCTCTAAGTCTAAATCTATGATAGTGTGATGACTTTCTAAGTCTAAATCTATGATAGTGTGATGACTTTCTAAGTCGAAATCTATGATAGTGTGATGATTTTCTAAGTCGAAATCTATGATAGTGTGATGACTTTCTAAGTCAAAATCTATGATAGTGTGATGACTTCTAAGTCGAAATCTATGATAGTGGGATGACTTTCTAAGTCGAAATCTATGATAGTGTGATGACTTTCTAAATCGAAATCTATGATAGTGTGATGATTTTCTAAGTCGAAATCTATGATAGTGTGATGATTTTCTAAGTCGAAATCTATGATAGTGTGATGTCTTTCTAAGTCGAAATCTATGATAGTGTGATGATTTCCTTTTCTAAGTCGAAATCTATGAATAGTGTGATGTCTTTCTAAGTCTAAATCTATGATAGTGATGATTTTTTCAAGTCTAAATCTATGATAGTGTGATGACTTTCTAAGTCGAAATCTATGATAGTGTGATGACTTTCTAAGTCGAAATCTGTGATAGTGTGATGACTTTCAAGTCGAAATCTATGATAGTGGGTAGGATGACTTTCTAAGTCGAAATCTATGATAGTGTGATGTCTTTCTAAGTTTAAATCTATGATAGTGTGATGACTTTCTAAGTCTAAATCTATGATAGTGTGATGACTTTCTAAGTCGAATCTATGACAGTGTGATGACTTAAGTCGAAAGCTATGATAGTGATGACTTTCTAAGTCGAAATCTAAGATAGTGTGATGATTTTCTAAGTCGAAATCTATGATAGTGTGATGATTGAACAACTATGATAGTGTGATGTCTTTCTAAGTCTAAATCTATGATAGTGTGATGACTTTCTAAGTCTAAATCTATGATAGTGTGATGACTTTCTAAGTCGAAATCTATGATAGTGTGATGATTTTCTAAGTCGAAATCTATGATAGTGTGATGACTTTCTAAGTCGAAATCTATGATAGTGTGATGACTTTCTAAGTCGAAATCTATGATAGTGTGATGATTTTCTAAGTCGAAATCTATGATAGTGTGATGACTTTCTAAGTCGAAATCTATGATAGTGTGATGATTTTCAAGTCGAAATCTATGATAGCGTGATGACTTTCTAAGTCGAAATCTATGATAGTGTGATGACTTTCTAAGTCTAAATCTATGATAGTGTGATGACTTTCTAAGTCGAAATCTATGATAGTGTGATGTCTTTCTAAGTTTAAATCTATGATAGTGTGATGACTTTCAAGTCTAAATCTATGATAGTGTGATGACTTTCATCTAAATCTATGATAGTGATGACTTTCTAAGTCGAAAGCTATGATAGTGTGATGACTTTCTAAGTCGAAATCTATGATAGTGTGATGACTTTCTAAGTCGAAATCTATGATAGTGTGATGACTTTCTAAGTCGAAATCTATGATAGTGTGATGATTTTCTAAGCTCTAAATCTATGATAGTGTGATGACTTTCTAAGTCGAAATCTATGATAGTGTGATGATTTTCTAAGTCGAAATCTATGATAGTGTGATGATTTTCTAAGTCGAAATCTATGATAGTGTGATGACTTTCTAAGTCGAAATCTATGATAGTGTGATGACTTTCTAAGTCGAAATCTATGATAGTGTGATGATTTTCTAAGTCGAAATCTATGATAGTGTGATGACTTTCTAAGTCGAAATCTATGATAGTGTGATGATTTTCTAAGTCGAAATCTATGATAGTGTGATGACTTTCTAAGTCGAAATCTATGATAGTGTGATGATTTTCTAAGTCGAAATCTATGATAGTGTGATGATTTTCAAGTCGAAATTCATGATAGTGTGATGTCTTTCTAAGTTTAAATCTATGATACTGTGATGACTTTCTAAGTCTAAATCTATGATAGTGTGATGATTTTTCATGTCTAAATCTATGATAGTGTGATGACTTTCTAAGTCGAAATCTATGATAGTGTGATGACTTTCTAGAAAAGTCTAAATCTATCATAGTGTGATGACTTTCTAAGTCGAAATCTATGATAGTGTGATGACTTTCTAAGCCTAAATCTATGATAGTGTGATGACTTTCTAAGTCGAAATCTATGATAGTGATGACTTTCAAGTCGAAATCTATGATAGTGTGATGATTTTCAAGTCGAAATCTATGATAGTGATGACTTTCTAAGTCGAAATCTATGATAGTGTGATGTCTTTCAAGTCGAAATCTATGATAGTGTGATGACTTTCTAAGTCGAAATCTATGATAGTGTGATGTCTTTCTAAGTCGAAATCTATGATAGCGTGATGACTTTCTAAGCTCTTAAATTCTATGATAGTGTGATGACTTTCTAAGTTCAAATCTATGATAGTGTGATGACTTTCTAAGTCGAAATCTATGATAGTGTGATGTCTTTCTAAGTTTAAATCTATGATAGTGTGATGACTTTCTAAGTCGAAAGCTATGATAGTGTGATGACTTTCAAGTCGAAATCTATGATAGTGTGATGACTTTTAAGTCGAAATCTATGATAGTGTGATGACTTTCTAAGTCGAAATCTATGATAGTGTGATGACTTTCTAAGTCGAAATCTATGATAGTGTGATGACTTTCTAAGTCGAAATCTATGATAGTGTGATGATTTTCTAAGTCGAAATCTATGATAGTGTGATGACTTTCTAAGTCGAAATCTTATGATAGTGTGATGATTTTTCAAGTCGAAATCTATGATAGTGATGATTTTCTAAGTCGAAATCTATGATAGTGTGATGTCTTTCTAAGTCGAAATCTATGATGGTGATGATTTTCTAAGTCGAAATCTATGATGGTGTGATGACTTTCTAAGCTCTCCAAAATCATGATGGTGTGATGACTTTCTAAGTCGAAATCTATGATGGTGTGATGACTTTCTAAGTCGAAATCTATATAGTGTGATGACTTTCTAAGTCGAAATCTAAGGATAGGATGACTTTCTAAGTCGAAATCTACAGATAGTGTGATGTCTTTCTGAGTTTAAATCTATGATAGTGTGATGTCTTTTTCTAAGTTTAAATCTATGATAGTGTGATGACTTTCTAAGTCGAAATTCCAGATAGTGTGATGTCTTTCTGAGTTTAAATCTATGATAGTGTGATGTCTTTCTAAGTTTAAATCTATGATAGTGTGATGACTTTCTAAGTCGAAATCTAAGATATGTGATGATTTTCAAGTCGAAATCTATGATAGTGTGATGATTTTCTAAGTCGAAATCTATGATAGTGTGATGTCTTTCTAAGTTTAAATCTATGATAGTGTGATGACTTTCTGAAGTCTTTAAAATCTATGATAGTGTGATGATTTTCATGTCTAAATCTATGATAGTGTGATGACTTTCAAAGTCTAAATCTATGATAGTGTGATGACTTTCTAAGTCTAAATCTATGATAGTGTGATGACTTTCAAGTCGAAATCTATGATAGTGTGATGACTTTCAAGTCGAATCTATGATAGTGTGATGATTTTCTAAGTCGAAATCTATGATAGTGTGATGACTTTCTAAGTCGAAATCTATGATAGTGTGATGATTTTCTAAGTCGAAATCTATGATAGTGTGATGACTTTCTAAGTCGAAATCTATGATAGTGTGATGTCTTTCTAAGTCGAAATCTATGATAGTGTGATGACTTTCTAAGTCTAAATCTATGATAGTGTGATGACTTTCTAAGTCTAAATCTATGATAGTGTGATGATTTTCTAAGTCGAAATCTATGATAGTGTGATGACTTTCTAAGTCGAAATCTATGATAGTGTGATGATTTTCTAAGTCGAAATCTATGATAGTGTGATGATTTTCTAAGTCGAAATCTATGATAGTGTGATGATTTTCTAAGTCGAAATCTATGATAGTGTGATGACTTTCAAGTCGAAATCTATGATAGTGTGATGACTTTCTAAGTCGAAATCTATGATAGTGTGATGATTTTCTAAGTCGAAATCTATGATAGTGTGATGACTTTCTAAGTCGAAATCTATGATAGTGTGATGATTTTCAAGTCGAAATCTATGATATAGTTTGATGACTTTCTAAGTCGAAATCTATGATAGTGTGATGATTTTCTAAGTCGAAATCTATGATAGTGTGATGACTTTCTAAGTCGAAATCTATGATAGTGTGATGATTTTCTAAGTCGAAATCTATGATAGTGTGATGACTTTCTAAGTCGAAATCTATGATGGTGTGATGAATTTCTAAGTCTAAATCTATGATAGTGTGATGACTTTCTAAGTCGAAATCTATGATAGTGTGATGACTTTCTAAGTCTAAATCTATGATAGTGTGATGACTTTCTAAGTCGAAATCTATGATAGTGTGATGATTTTCTAAGTCGAAATCTATGATAGTGTGATGACTTTCTAAGTCGAAATCTATGATAGTGTGATGACTTTCTAAGTTTAAATCTATGATAGTGTGATGACTTTCTAAGTCGAAATCTATGATAGTGTGATGACTTTCTATGTCGAAATCTATGATAGTGTGATGTCTTTCTAAGTCTAAATCAAGTGATAGTGTGATGACTTTCTAAGTCTAAATCTATGATAGTGTGATGACTTTCTAAGTCGAAATCTATGATAGTGTGATGATTTTCTAAGTCGAAATCTATGATAGTGTGATGACTTTCTAAGTCGAAATCTATGATAGTGTGATGACTTTCAAGTCGAAATCTATGATAGTGTGATGATTTTCTGCCGAAATCTATGATAGTGTGATGACTTTCTAAGTCGAAATCTATGATAGTGTGATGACTTTCTAAGTCGAATCTATGATAGTGTGATGATTTTCTAAGTCGAAATCTATGATAGCGTACACTTTTCTAAGTCGAAATCTATGATAGTGTGATGACTTTCTAAGTCTAAATCTATGATAGTGTGATGACTTTCTAAGTCGAAATCTATGATAGTCTGATGTTATTCTAAGTTTAAATCTATGATAGTGTGATGACTTTCTAAGTCTAAATCTATGATAGTGTGATGACTTTCTAAGTCGAAATCTATGATAGTGTGATGACTTTCAAGTCGAAAGCTATGATAGTGTGATGACTTTCTAAGTCGAAATCTATGATAGTGTGATGACTTTCTAAGTCGAAATCTATGATAGTGTGATGACTTTCTAGTCGAAATCTATGATAGTGTGATGATTTTCTAAGTCGAAAATCTATGATAGTGTGATGACTTTCTAAGTCGAAATCTATGATAGTGTGATGATTTTCTAAGTCGAAATCTATGATAGTGTGATGATTTTCTAAGTCGAAATCTATGATAGTGTGATGACTTTCTAAGTCGAAATCTATGATAGTATGATGACTTTCTAAGTCGAAATCTATGATAGTGTGATGATTTTCTAAGTCGAAATCTATGATAGTGTGATGACTTTCTAAGTCGAAATCTATGATAGTGTGATGATTTTCTAAGTCGAAATCTATGATAGTGTGATGACTTTCTAAGTCGAAATCTATGATAGTGTGATGATTTTCTAAGTCGAAATCTATGATAGTGTGATGATTTTCTAAGTCGAAATCTATGATAGTGTGATGTCTTTCTAAGTTTAAATCTACATGATACTGTGATGACTTTCTAAGTCTAAATCTATGATAGTGTGATGATTTTCTATGTCTAAATCTATGATAGTGTGATGACTTTCTAAGTCGAATCTATGATAGTGTGATGACTTTGTCTAAATCTATCATATGTGATGACTTTCTAAGTCTAAAATCTATGATAGTGTGATGACTTTCTAAGTCGAAATCTATGATAGTGTGATGACTTTCTAAGTCGAAATCTATGATAGTGTGATGACTTCTAAGTCGAAATCTATGATAGTGTGATGATTTTCTAAGTCGAAATCTATGATAGTGTGATGACTTTCTAAGTCGAAATCTATGATAGTGTGATGTCTTTCTAAGTCGAAATCTATGATAGTGTGATGACTTTCTAAGTCGAAATCTATGATAGTGTGATGTCTTTCTAAGTCGAAATCTATGATAGCGTGATGACTTTCTAAGTCGAAATCTAGATAGTGTGATGACTTCTAAGTCTAAATCTATGATAGTGTGATGACTTTCTAAGTCGAAATCTATGATAGTGTGATGTCTTTCTAAGTTTAAATCTATGATAGTGTATAATTTCTTAAGTCGAAAGCTATGATAGTGTGATGACTTTCTAAGTCGAAATCTATGATAGTGTGATGACTTTCTAAGTCGAAATCTATGATAGTGTGATGACTTTCTAAGTCGAAATCTATGATAGTGTGATGACTTTCTAAGTCGAAATCTATGATAGTGTGATGACTTTCTAAGTCTAAATCTATGATAGTGTGATGATTTTCTAAGTCGAAATCTATGATAGTGTGATGACTTCTTAAGTCGAAATCTATGATAGTGTGATGATTTTCTAAGTCGACCCATGGATAGTGTGATGATTTTCTAAGTCGAAATCTATGATAGTGTGATGTCTTTCTAAGTCGGAATCTATGATGGTGTGATGATTTTCTAAGTCGAAATCTATGATGGTGTGATGACTTTCACGTCGAAATCTATGATGGTGTGATGACTTTCTAAGTTTTAAATCTATGATGGTGTGATGACTTTCTAAGTCGAAATCTATGATAGTGATGACTTTCAAGTCAAATCTATGATAGTGTGATGACTTTCTAAGTCGAAATCTATGATAGTGTGATGTCTTTCTGAGTTTAAATCTATGATAGTGTGATGTCTTTCTAAGTTTAAATCTATGATAGGATGATTTCTAGTCGAAATCTATGATAGTGTGATGTCTTTCTGAGTTTAAATCTATGATAGTGTGATGTCTTTCTAAGTTTAAATCTATGATAGTGTGATGACTTTCTAAGTCGAAATCTATGATAGTGTGATGATTTTCTAAGTCGAAATCTATGATAGTGTGATGATTTTCTAAGTCGAAATCTATGATAGTGTGATGTCTTTCTAAAGTTTAAATCTATGATAGTGTGATGATTCTAAGTCGAAATCTATGATAGTGTGATGATTTTCTATGTCTAAATCTATGATAGTGTGATGACTTTCTAAGTCTAAATCTATGATAGTGTGATGACTTTCTAAGTCTAAATCTATGATATTGTGATGACTTTCTAAGTCGAAATCTATGATAGTGTGATGACTTTCTAAGTCGAAATCTATGATAGTGCATGATTTTCTAAGTCGAAATCTATGATAGTGTGATGACTTTCTAAGTCGAAATCTATGATAGTGTGATGATTTTCTAAGTCGAAATCTATGATAGTGTGATGACTTTCAAGTCTAAATCTATGATAGTGTGATGTCTTTCTAAGTCGAAATCTATGATAGTGTGATGACTTCTTTCTAAGTCTAAATCTATATGATAGTGTGATGACTTTCTCTAAGTCTAAATCTAGTGATAGTGTGATGTGATTTTCTAAGTCGAAATCTATGATAGTGTGATGACTTTCTAAGTCGAAATCTATGATAGTGTGATGATTTTCTAAGTCGAAATCTATGATAGTGTGATGATTTTCTAAGTCGAAATCTATGATAGTGTGATGATTTTCTAAGTCGAAATCTATGATAGTGTGATGACTTTCTAAGTCGAAATCTATGATAGTGTGATGACTTTCTAAGTCGAAATCTATGATAGTGTGATGATTTTCTAAGTCGAAATCTATGATAGTGTGATGACTTTCTAAGTCGAAATCTATGATAGTGATGATTTTCTAAGTCGAAATCTATGATAGTTTGATGACTTTCTAAGTCGAAATCTATGATAGTGTGATGATTTTCTAAGTCGAAATCTATGATAGTGTGATGACTTTCTAAGTCGAAATCTATGATAGTGTGATGATTTTCTAAGTCGAAATCTATGTGATAGTGTGATGACTTTCTAAGTCGAAATCTATGATGGTGTGATGAATTTCTAAGTCTAAATCTATGATAGTGTGATGACTTTCTCTAAGTCGAAATCTATTATAGTGATGACTTTCTAAGTCTAAATCTATGATAGTGTGATGACTTTCTAAGTCGAAATCTATGATAGTGTGATGATTTTCTAAGTCGAAATCTATGATAGTGTGATGACTTTCTAAGTCGAAATCTATGATAGTGTGATGACTTTCTCTAAGTCGAAATCTATGATAGTGTGATGATTTTCTAAGTCGAAATCTATGATAGTGTGATGTCTTTCTAAGTCTAAATCTATGATAGTGTGATGACTTTCTAAGTCTAAATCTATGATAGTGTGATGACTTTCTAAGTCGAAATCTATGATAGTGTGATGATTTTCTAAGTCGAAATCTATGATAGTGTGATGACTTTCTAAGTCAAAATCTATGATAGTGTGATGACTTTCTGGGTCGAAATCTATGATAGTGTGATGACTTTCTAAGTCGAAATCTATGATAGTGTGATGACTTTCTAAATCGAAATCTATGATAGTGTGATGATTTTCTAAGTTGAAATCTATGATAGTGTGATGATTTTCTAAGTCGAAATCTATGATAGTGTGATGTCTTTCTAAGTCGAAACTATGATAGTGTGATGATTTTCTAAGTCGAATCTATGATAGTGTGATGTCTTTCTAAGTCTAAATCTATGATAGTGTGATGATTTTCTAAGTCTAAATCTATGATAGTGATGACTTTCTAAGTCGAAATCTATGATAGTGTGATGACTTTCTAAGTCGAAATCTATGATAGTGTGATGACTTTCTAAGTCGAAATCTATGATAGTGTGGATGACTTTCTAAGTCGAAAGCTATGATAGTGTGATGACTTTCTAAGTCGAAATCTATGATAGTGTGATGATTTTCTAAGTCGAAATCTATGATAGTGTGATGATTTTCTAAGTCGAAATCTATGATAGTGTGATGTCTTTTCTAAGTCTAAATCTATGATAGTGTGATGACTTCTACCCAAATCTATGATAGTGTGATGACTTTCTAAGTCGAAATCTATGATAGTGTGATGATTTTCTAAGTCGAAATCTATGATAGTGTGATGACTTTCAAGTCGAAATCTGCGATAGTGTGATGACTTTCTAAGTCGAAATCTATGATAGTGTGATGATTTTCTAAGTCGAAATCTATGATAGTGTGATGACTTTCTAAGTCGAAATCTATGATAGTGTGATGACTTTCTAAGTCGAAATCTATGATAGTGTGATGATTTTCTAAGTCGAAATCTATGATAGCGTGATGACTTCTAAGTCGAAATCTATGATAGTGTGATGACTTTCTAAGTCTAAATCTATGATAGTGTGATGACTTTCTAAGTCGAAATCTATGATAGTGTGATGACTTTCTAAGTCGAAAGCTAAGTGATAGTGTGATGACTTTCTAAGCTCTAAATTTATGATAGTGTGATGATTTTCTAAGTCGAAATCTATGATAGTGTGATGACTTTCTAAGTCTAAATCTATGATAGTGTGATGTCTTTCTAAGTCTAAATCTATGATAGTGTGATGATTTTCTAAGTCTAAATCTATGATAGTGTGATGACTTCTAAGTCGAAATCTATGATAGTGTGATGACTTTCAAGTCAAAATCTATGATAGTGTATGATTTTCTAAGTCGAAATCTATGATAGTGTGATGACTTTCATCGAAATCTATGATAGTGTGATGACTTTCTAAGTCGAAATCTATGATAGTGTGATGATTTTCTAAGTCGAAATCTATGATAGTGTGATGACTTTCTAAGTCGAAATCTATGATAGTGTGATGATTTTCTAAGTCGAAATCTATGATAGTGTGATGACTTTCTAAGTCGAATCTATGATAGTGTGATGACTTTCTAAGTCGAAATCTATGATAGTGTGATGACTTTCTAAGTCGAAATCTATGATAGTGTGATGATTTTCTAAGTCGAAATCTATAGATAGTGTGATGACTTTCTAAGTCGAAATCTATGATAGTGTGATGACTTTCTAAGTCGAAATGTATGATAGTGTGATGATTTTCTAAGTCGAAATCTATGATAGTGTGATGACTTTCTAAGTCGAAATCTATGATAGTGTGATGGATTTTCTTAAGTCGAAATCTATGATAGTGTGATGATTTTCTAAGTCGAAATCTATGATAGTGTGATGACTTTCTAAGTCGAAATCTATGATGGTGTGATGAATTTCTAAGTCGAAATCTATGATAGTGTGATGACTTTCTAAGTCGAAATCTATGATGGCGTGATGACTTTCTAAGTCGAAATCTATGATAGTGTGATGTCTTTCTAAGTCTAAATCTCTTAGTAAGTCTGATGATTTTCTAAGTCAATCTGATAGTGTGATGACTTTCAAATTAAAATCTATGATAGTGTGATGACTTTCTAGAAGTGAAATCTGTATTCTGTGATGACTTTTAAGTGAAATCTATGATAGTGTGATGACTTTCTAAGTCGAAATCTATGATAGTGTGATGTCTTTCTAAGTTTAAATCTATGATAGTGTGATGACTTTCTAAGTCTAAATCTATGATAGTGTGATGACTTTCTAAGTGAAATCTATGATAGTGTGATGACTTTCTAAGTCGAAAGCTATGATAGTGTGATGACTTTCTAAGTCGAAATCTATGATAGTGTGAAGTGATTTTCTAAGTCGAAATCTATGATAGTGTGATGATTTTCTAAGTCGAAATCTATGATAGTGTGATGTCTTTCTAAGTCTAAATCTATGATAGTGTGATGACTTTCTAAGTCTAAATCTATGATAGTGTGATGACTTTCTAAGTCGAAATCTATGATAGTGTGATGATTTTCTAAGTCGAAATCTATGATAGTGTGATGACTTTCTAGAAGTCGAAATCTATGATAGTGTGATGACTTTCTAGAGAAATCTATGATAGTGTGATGATTTTCTAAGTCGAAATCTATGATAGTGTGATGACTTTCTAAGTCGAAATCTATGATAGTGTGATGACTTTCTAAGTCGAAATCTATGATAGTGTGATGATTTTCTAAAGTCGAAATCTATGATAGCGTGATGACTTTCGAAGTCAAAAATCTATGATAGTGTGATGACTTTCTAAGTCTAAATCTATGATAGTGTGATGACTTTCTAAGTCGAAATCTATGATAGTGTGATGACTTTCTAGAGTCGAAAGCACATGATAGTGTGATGACTTTCTAAGTCAAAATCTGATAGTGTGATGATTTCTAAGTCGAAATCTATGATAGTGTGATGACTTTCTAAGTCGAAATCTATGATAGTGTGATGACTTTCTAAGTCGAAATCTATGATAGTGTGATGATTTTTCTAAAGTCGAAATCTCTGATAGTGTGATGTCTTTCTAAGTCTAAATCTATGATAGTGTGATGACTTTTTCTAAGTCTAAATCTATGATAGTGTGATGACTTTCTAAGTCGAAATCTATGATAAGTGTGATGATTTTCTAAGTCGAAATCTATGATAGTGTGATGACTTTCTAAGTCAAAATCTATGATAGTGTGATGACTTTCTAAGTCGAAATCTATGATAGTGTGATGACTTTCTAAGTCGAAATCTATGATAGTGTGATGACTTTCTAAGTCGAAATCTATGATAGTGTGATGTCTTTCTAAGTTTAAATCTATGATAGTGTGATGACTTTCTAAGTCTAAATCTATGATAGTGTGATGACTTTCTAAGTCGAAATATGATAGTGTGATGACTTTCTAAGTCGAAAGCTATGATAGTGTGATGACTTTCTAAGTCGAAATCTATGATAGTGTGATGATTTTCTAAGTCGAAATCTATGATAGTGTGATGATTTTCTAAGTCGAAATCTATGATAGTGTGATGTCTTTCTAAGTCTAAATCTATGATAGTGTGATGACTTTCTAGGAATAAATCTATGATAGTGTGATGACTTTGTAAGTCGAAATCTATGATAGTGTGATGATTTTCTAAGTCGAAATCTATGATAGTGTGATGACTTTCTAAGTCGAAATCTATGATAGTGTGATGACTTTCTAAGTCGAAATCTATGATAGTGTGATGATTTTCTAAGTCGAAATCTATGATAGTGTGATGACTTTCTAAGTCGAAATCTATGATAGTGTGATGACTTTCTAAGTCGAAATCTATGATAGTGTGATGATTTTCTAAGTCGAAATCTATGATAGCGTGATGACTTTCTAAGTCGAAATCTATGATAGTGTGATGACTTTCTAAGTCGAAATCTATGATAGTGTGATGACTTTCTAAGTCGAAATCTATGATAGTGTGATGACTTTCTAAGCCTAGCTATGATAGTGTGATGACTTTCTAAGTCGAAATCTATGATAGTGTGATGATTTTCTAAGTCGAAATCTATGATAGTGTGATGACTTTCTAAGTCTAAATCTATGATAGTGTGATGTCTTTCTAAGTCTAAATCTATGATAGTGTGATGATTTTCTAAGTCTAAATCTATGATAGTGTGATGACTTTCTAAGTCGAAATCACATTAGTGTATACCTCTAAGTCGAAATCTATGATAGTGTGATGATTTTCTAAGTCGAAATCTATGATAGTGTGATGACTTTCTAAGTCGAAATCTATGATAGTGTGATGACTTTCTAAGTCGAAATCTATGATAGTGTGATGATTTTCTAAGTCGAAATCTATGATAGTGTGATGACTTTCTAAGTCGAAATCTATGATAGTGTGATGATTTTCTAAGTCGAAATCTATGATAGTGTGATGACTTTCTAAGTCGAAATCTATGATAGTGTGATGACTTTCTAAGTCGAAATCTATGATAGTGTGATGACTTTCTAAGTCGAAATCTATGATAGTGTGATGATTTTCTAAGTCGAAATCTATGATAGTGTGATGACTTTCTAAGTCGAAATCTATGATAGTGTGATGACTTTCTAAGTCGAAATCTATGATAGTGTGATGATTTTCTAAGTCGAAATCTATGATAGTGTGATGACTTTCTAAGTCGAAATCTATGATAGTGTGATGATTTTCTAAGTCGAAATCTATGATAGTGTGATGATTTTCTAAGTCGAAATCTATGATAGTGTGATGACTTTCTAAGTCGAAATCTATGATGGTGTGATGAATTTCTAAGTCGAAATCTATGATAGTGTGATGACTTTCTAAGTCGAAATCTATGATGGTGTGATGACTTTCTAAGTCAAAATCTATGATAGTGTGATGATTTTCTAAGTCGAAATCTATGATAGTGTGATGACAAATTCCAGATAGTGTGATGATTTCTTAAGTCGAAATCTATGATAGTGTGATGACTTTCTAAGTTGAAATCTATGATAGTGTGATGATTTTCTAAGTCGAAATCTATGATAGTGTGATGATTTTCTAAGTCGAAATCTATGATAGTGTGATGTCTTTCTAAGTTTAAATCTATGATAGTGTGATGACTTTCTAAGTCTAAATCTATGATAGTGTGATGACTTTCTAAGTCGAAATCTATGATAGTGTGATGACTTTCTAAGTCGAAAGCTATGATAGTGTGATGTGACTTTCTAAGTCGAAATCTATGATAGTGTGATGACTTTCTAAGTCGAAATCTATGATAGTGTGATGACTTTCTAAGTCGAAATCTATGATAGTGTGATGATTTTCTAAGTCGAAATCTATGATAGTGTGATGATTTTGTAAGTCGAAATCTATGATAGTGTGATGTCTTTCTAAGTCGAAATCTATGATGGTGTGATGATTTTCTAAGTCGAAATCTATGATAGTGTGATGACTTCTAAGTCGAAATCTATGATGGTGTGATGACTTTCTAAGTCGAAATCTTATGATGGTGTGATGACTTTCTAAGCTCTAAATCTATGATAGTGTGATGACTTTCTAAGTCGAAATCTATGATAGTGTGATGACTTTCTAAGTCGAAATCTATGATAGTGTGATGTCTTTCTGAGTTTAAATCTATGATAGTGTGATGTCTTTCTAAGTTTAAATCTATGATAGTGTGATGACTTTCTAAGTCGAAATCTATGATAGTGTGATGACTTTCTAAGTCGAAATCTATGATAGTGTGATGACTTTCTAAGTCGAAATCTATGATAGTGTGATGATTTTCTAAGTCGAAATCTATGATAGTGTGATGACTTTCTAAGTCGAAATCTATGATAGTGTGATGATTTTCTAAGTCGAAATCTATGATAGTGTGATGACTTTCTAAGTCGGTAAAATCATATGAGATGTGATGTCTTCCCAAGTTTAAACTATGATAGTGTGATGACTTTCTAAGTCTAAATCTATGATAGTGTGATGATTTTCTATGTCTAAATCTATGATAGTGTGATGACTTTCAAGTCACTTAAAATCTACAGATGTTTAGATGACTTTCTAAGTCTAAATCTATGATAGTGTGATGACTTTCTAAGTCGAAATCATACAAATATATAGTGTATATGACTTTCTAAGTCGAAATCTATGATAGTGGTAAGACATTTCTAAGTCGAAATCTATGATAGTGTAGATAACTTTCAAGTCGAAATCTATGATGGGTGTGATGATTTTCTAAGTCGAAATCTATGATAGTGTGATGACTTTCTAAGTCTAAATCTATGATAGTGTGATGTCTTTCTAAGTCTAAATCTATGATATGTGGAGCACTTTCAGCTCTGGCCCAAGATAGTGTATTACCTCTAAGTCGAAACGATAGTGTGATGACTTTCTGTCGAAATCTATGATAGCGTGATGACTTTCTAAGTCGAAATCTATGATAGTGTGATGATTTCTTAAGTCGAAATCTATGATAGTGTGATGATTTTCTAAGTCGAAATCTATGATAGTGTGATGACTTTCTAAGTCGAAATCTATGATAGTGTGACTTTCTAAGTCGAAATCTATGATAGTGTGATGACTTTCTTAAGTCGAAATCTATGATAGTGTGATGATTTTCTAAGTCGAAATCTATGATAGTGTGATGACTTTCTAAGTCGAAATCGTAAAATATAGTGTGATGATTTTCTAAGTTGAAATCTATGATAGTTTGGATGACTTTCTAAGTCGAAATCTATGATAGTGGATGATTTTCTAAGTCAAATTCATGATAGTGTGATGACTTTCTAAGTCGAAATCTAGATAGTGTGATGAATTTCTAAGTCGAAATCTATGATAGTGTGATGACTTCTCTAAGTCGAAATCTATGATGGTGTGATGATTTTCTAAGTCGAAATCTATGATGGTGTGATGACTTTCTAAGTCGAAATCTATGATGGTGTGATGATTTTTCTAAGTCGAAATCTATGATAGTGTGATGACTTTCTAAGTCGAAATCTATGATAGTGTGATGACTTTCTAAGTCGAAATCATGAGTAGTGTGATGATTTTCTAAGTCGAAATCTATGATAGTGTGATGACTTTCTAAGTCGAAATCTATGATAGTGTGATGACTTTCTAAGTCGAAATCTATGATAGTGTGATGACTTTCTGTCGAAATCTATGATAGTGTGATGACTTTCAGTCGAAATCTATGATAGTGTGATGACTTTCTAAGTCGAAATCTATGATAGTGTGATGATTTTCTAAGTTGAAATCTATGATAGTGTGATGATTTTCTAAGTCGAAATCTATGATAGTGTGATGATTTTCTAAGTCGAAATCTATGATAGTGTGATGTCTTCTAAGTTTAAATCTATGATAGTGTGATGACTTTCTAAGTCTAAATCTATGATAGTGTGATGACTTCTCTAAGTCGAAATCTATGATAGTGTGATGACTTTCTAAGTCGAAAGCTATGATAGTGATGACTTTCTAAGTCGAAATCTATGATAGTGTGATGTCTTTCTAAGTCTAAATCTATGATAGTGTGATGACTTTCTAAGTCTAAATCTATGATAGTGTGATGACTTTCTAAGTCGAAATCTATGATAGTGTGATGATTTTCTAAGTCGAAATCTATGATAGTGTGATGACTTTCTAAGTCGAAATCTATGATAGTGATGACTTTCTAAGTCGAAATCTATGATAGTGTGATGACTTCTCTAAGTCGAAATCTATGATAGTGTGATGATTTTCTAAGTCGAAATCTATGATAGTGTGATGACTTTCTAAGTCGAAATCTATGATAGTGTGATGATTTTCTAAGTCGAAATCTATGATAGTGTGATGATTTTCTAAGTCGAAATCTATGATAGTGTGATGTCTTTCTAAGTCGAAATCTATGATGGTGTGATGATTTTCTAAGTCGAAATCTATGATAGTGTGATGACTTTCTAAGTCGAAATCTATGATGGTGTGATGACTTTCTAAGTCGAAATCTATGATGGTGTGATGACTTTCTAAGTCGAAATCTATGATAGTGTGATGACTTTCTAAGTCGAAATCTATGATAGTGTGATGACTTTCTAAGTCGAAATCTATGATAGTGTGATGTCTTTCTGAGTTTAAATCTATGATAGTGTGATGTCTTTCTAAGTTTAAATCTATGATAGTGTGATGACTTTCTAAGTCGAAATCTATGATATAAAGAGATGACTTTCTAAGTCGAAATCTATGATAGTGTGATGACTTTCTAAGTCGAAATCTATGATAGTGTGATGATTTTCTCAGTCGAAATCTATGATAGTGTGATGACTTTGTCGAAATCTATGATAGTGTGATGATTTTCTAAGTCGAAATCTATGATAGTGTGACACTCTCTAAAGTTTAAACTTCCAGACATATGTGGATGATTTTCTAAGTCGAAATCTATGATAGTGTGATGATTTTCTAAGTCGAAATCTATGATAGTGTGATGTCTTTCTAAGTTTAAATCTATGATAGTGTGATGACTTTCTAAGTCTAAATCTATGATAGTGTGATGATTTTCTATGTCTAAATCTATGATAGTGTGATGACTTTCTAAGTCGAAATCTATGATAGTGTGATGACTTTCTAAGTCTAAATCTATGATAGTGTGATGACTTTCTAAGTCGAAATCTATGATAGTGTGATGACTTTCTAAGTCGAAATCTATGATAGTGTGATGATTTTCTAAGTCGAAATCTATGATAGTGTGATGACTTTCTAAGTCGAAATCTATGATAGTGTGATGATTTTCTAAGTCGAAATCTATGATAGTGTGATGACTTTCTAAGTCTAAATCTATGATAGTGTGATGTCTTTCTAAGTCTAAATCTATGATAGTGTGATGACTTTCTAAGTCTAAATCTATGATAGTGTGATGACTTTCTAAGTCGAAATCTATGATAGTGTGATGATTTTCAAGTCGAAATCTATGATAGTGTGATGACTTTCTAAGTCGAAATCTATGATAGTGTGATGATTTTCTAAGTCGAAATCTATGATAGTGTGATGATTTTCTAAGTCGAAATCTATGATAGTGTGATGACTTTCTAAGTCGAAATCTATGATAGTGTGATGACTTTCTAAGTCGAAATCTATGATAGTGTGATGACTTTCTAAGTCGAAATCTATGATAGTGTGATGATTTTCTAAGTCGAAATCTATGATAGTGATGACTTTCTTAAGTCGAAATCTATGATGGTGTGATGATTTCTAAGTCGAAATCTATGATGGTGTGATGACTTTCTAAGTCGAAATCTATGATGGCGTGATGATTTTCTAAGTCGAAATCTATGATAGTGTGATGACTTTCTAAGTCGAAATCTATGATAGTGTGATGACTTTCTAAGTCGAAATCTATGATAGTGTGATGATTTTCTAAGTCGAAATCTATGATAGTGTGATGACTTTCTAAGTCGAAATCTATGATAGTGTGATGACTTTCTAAGTCGAAATCTATGATAGTGTGATGACTTTCTAAGTCGAAATCTATGATGGAAGTATGACTTTCAGTCGAAATCTATGATAGTGTGATGACTTTCTAAGTCGAAATCTATGATGGTGTGATGACTTTCTAAGTCGAAATCTATGATAGTTTGATGACTTCTAAGTCGAAATCTATGATGGTGTGATGACTTTCTAAGTCGAAATCTATGATAGTGTGATGACTTTCTAAGTCGAAATCTATGATAGTGTGATGACTTTCTAAGTCGAAATCTATGATAGTGTGATGACTTTCTAAGTCGAAATCTATGATGGTGTGATGATTTTCTAAGTCGAAATCTATGATGGTGTGATGACTTTCTAAGTCTCGAAGATGGTGTGATGACTTTCTAAGTTTACATCTATGATAGTGTGATGACTTTCTAAGTCGAAATCTATGATAGTGTGATGATTTTCTAAGTCGAAATCTATGATAGTTTGACGACTTTCTAAGTCGAAATCTATGATAGTGTGATGATTTTCTAAGTCGAAATCTATGATAGTGTGATGACTTTCTAAGTCGAAATCTATGATAGTGTGATGACTTTCTAAGTCGAAATCTATGATAGTGTATGATTTTCTAAGTCAAATCATTGATAGTGTGATGAATTTCCTAAGTCGAAATCTATGATGGTGTAGATGTCTTTCAAGTTTTCTAAATCACATGATAGTGTGATGTCTTTCTAAGTTTAAATCTATGATAGTGTGATGACTTTCTAAGTCGAAATCTATGATAGTGTGATGACTTTCTATGTCGAAATCTATGATAGTGTGATGTCTTTCTATGTTTAAATCTATGATAGTGTGATGTCTTTCTAAGTTTAAATCTAAGATAGTTGGATGACTTTCTGTTCAATCAAGATAGGGAGTGACTTCTCTAGAAGTCAAATCCATGATAGTGTGATATTTTCTAAGTCAAATTCCATATAGTATGACTTTACCAACTATGATAGTGTGATGATTTTCTAAGTCGAAATCTATGATAGTGTGATGATTTTCTAAGTCGAAATCTATGATAGTGTGATGACTTTCTAAGTCGAAATCTATGATAGTGTGATGACTTTCTAAGTCGAAATCTATGATAGTGTGATGACTTCTAAGTCGAAATCTATGATAGTGTGATGATTTTCTAAGTCGAAATCTATGATAGTGTGATGACTTTCTAAGTCGAAATCTATGATAGTGTGATGATTTTCTAAGTCGAAATCTATGATAGTTTGATGACTTTCTAAGTCGAAATCTATGATAGTGTGATGATTTTCTAAGTCGAAATCTATGATAGTGTGATGACTTTCTAAGTCGAAATCTATGATAGTGTGATGAATTTCTAAGTCGAAATCTGTGATAGTGTGATGACTTTCTAAGTCGAAATCTATGATGGTGTGATGATTTTCTAAGTCGAAATCTATGATGGTGTGATGATTCTAAGTCGAAATCTATGATGGCGTGATGATTTTCTAAGTCGAAATCTATGATAGTGTGATGACTTTCTAAGTCGAAATCTATGATAGTGTGATGACTTTCTAAGTCGAAATCTATGATAGTGTGATGATTTTCTAAGTCGAAATCTATGATAGTGTGATGACTTTCTAAGTCGAAATCTATGATAGTGTGATGACTTTCTAAGTCGAAATCTATGATAGTGTGACGACTTTCTAAGTCGAAATCTATGATAGTGTGATGACTTTCTCAGTCGAAATCTATGATAGTGTGATGACTTTCTAAGTCGAAATCTATGATGGTGTGATGACTTTCTAAGTTTACATCTATGATAGTGTGATGACTTTCTTAAGTCGAAATCTATGATAGTGATGATTTTCTAAGTCGAAATCTATGATAGTTTGACGACTTTCTAAGTCGAAATCTATGATAGTGTGATGATTTTTCTAAGTCGAAATCTATGATAGTGTGATGACTTTCTAAGTCGAAATCTATGATAGTGTGATGACTTTCTAAGTCGAAATCTATGATAGTGTGATGATTTTCTAAGTCGAAATCTATGATAGTGTGATGAATTTCTTAAGTCGAAATCTATGATAGTGTGATGTCTTTCTAAGTTTAAATCTATGATAGTGATGTCTTTCTAAGTTTAAATCTATGATAGTGTGATGACTTTCTAAGTCGAAATCTATGATAGTGTGATGACTTTCTATGTCGAAATCTATGATAGTGTGATGTCTTTCTATGTTTAAATCTATGATAGTGTGATGTCTTTCTAAGTTTAAATCTATGATAGTGTGATGACTTTCTAAGTCTAAATCTATGATAGTGTGATGACTTTCTAAGTCGAAATCTATGATAGTGCATAATTTCTAAGTCGAAAGCTATGATAGTGTGATGACTTTCTAAGTCGAAATCTATGATAGTGTGATGATTTTCTAAGTCGAAATCTATGATAGTGTGATGACTTTCTAAGTCGAAATCTATGATAGTGTGATGACTTTCTAAGTCGAAATCTATGATAGTGTGATGACTTTCTAAGTCGAAATCTATGATAGTGTGATGACTTTCTAAGTCGAAATCTATGATGGTGTGATGATTTTCTAAGTCGAAATCTATGATGGTGTGATGACTTTCTAAGTCGAAATCTATGATGGTGTGATGACTTTCTAAGTTTACATCTATGATAGTGTGATGACTTTCTAAGTTGAAATCTATGATAGTGTGATGATTTTCTAAGTCGAAATCTATGATAGTGTGACGACTTTCTAAGTCGAAATCTATGATAGTGTGATGATTTTCTAAGTCGAAATCTATGATAGTGTGATGACTTTCTAAGTCGAAATCTATGATAGTGTGATGACTTTCTAAGTCGAAATCTATGATAGTGTGATGACTTTCTAAGTCGAAATCTATGATAGTGTGATGATTTTCTAAGTCGAAATCTATGATAGTGTGATGACTTTCTAAGTCGAAATCTATGATGGTGTGATGGTTTTCTAATTCGAAATCTATGATAGTGTGATGACTTTTCTAAGTCGAAATCTATGATGGTGTGATGACTTAAGCTTCTAAATCTATGATGGTGTGATGACTTTCTAAGTCGAAATCTATGATAGTGTGATGACTTTCTAAGTCGAAATCTATGATAGTGTGATGACTTTCTAAGTCGAAATCTATGATAGTGTGATGTCTTTCTAAGTTTAAATCTATGATAGTGTGATGTCTTCTTAAGTTTAAATCTATGATAGTGTGATGACTTTCTCTAAGTCGAAATCTATGATAGTGTGATGACTTTCTATGTCGAAATCTATGATAGTGTGACGTCTTTCTATGTTTAAATCTATGATAGTGTGATGACTTTCTAAGTTTATCTATGATAGTGTGATGACTTTCTAAGTCGAAATCTATGATAGTGTGATGATTTTCTAAGTCGAAATCTATGATAGTGTGATGACTTTCTAAGTCAAAATCTATGATGGTGTGATGATTTTCTAAGTCGAAATCTATGATATGATGACTTTCTAAGTCGTAAAATCTATGATGGTGGTGTGATGACTTTCTAAGTCGAAATCTATGATGGTGTGATGACTTTCTAAGTCGAAATCTATGATAGTGTGATGACTTCTAAGTCGAAATCTATGATAGTGTGATGACTTCTAAGACGAAATCTATGATAGTGTGATGTCTTTCTGAGGTAAATCTATGATAGTGTGATGTCTTTCTAAGTTTAAATCTATGATAGTGTGATGACTTTCTAAGTCGAAATCTATGATAGTGTGATGACTTTCTAAGTCGAAATCTATGATAGTGTGATGTCTTTCGAAGTTTAAATCTATGATGGTGTGATGACTTTCTAAGTCGAAATCTTATGATGGTGTGATGACTTTCTAAGTCAAAATCTATGATAGTGTGATGACTTCTAAGTCGAAATCTATGATAGTGTGATGACTTTCTAAGTCGAAATCTATGATAGTGTGATGTCTTTCTAAGTTTAAATCTATGATAGTGTGATGTCTTTCTAAGTTTAAATCTATGATAGTGTGATGACTTTCTAAGTCGAAATCTATGATAGTGATGACTTTCTAAGTCGAAATCTATGATAGTGTGATGACTTTCTAAGTTTAAATCTATGATAGTGTGATGACTTTCTAAGTTTACATCTATGATAGTGTGATGACTTTCTAAGTCGAAATCTATGATAGTGTGATGATTTTCTAAGTCGAAATCTATGATAGTGTGATGACTTTCTAAGTCGAAATCTATGATGTTGTGATGATTTTCAAGCTCTAAATCTATGATAGTGTGATGACTTTCTAAGTCGAAATCTATGATGGTGTGATGACTTTCTAAGTCGAAATCTATGATGGTGTGATGACTTTCTAAGTCGAAATCTATGATAGTGTGATGACTTTCTAAGCTCTAAATCTTATGATAGTGATG
The DNA here is from genome assembly GCA_037127315.1 of Ascarosepion bandense. NCBI lineage: Eukaryota > Metazoa > Mollusca > Cephalopoda > Sepiida > Sepiidae > Ascarosepion > Ascarosepion bandense. The sequence goes on along the minus strand of JBBBDQ010000129.1, from coordinate 306,236 downwards.
ACTTTCTAAGTCGAAATCTATGATAGTGTATGCCTTTCTGAGTTTAAATCTATGATAGTGTGATGTCTTTCTAAGTTTAAATCTATGATAGTGTGATGACTTTCTAAGTCGAAATCTATGATAGTGTGATGACTTTCAAGTCGAAATCTATGATAGTGTGATGTCTTTCTAAGCCTAATCTATGATAGTGTGATGACTTTCTAAGTTTAGATCTATGATAGTGTGATGACTTTCTAAGTCGAAATCTATGATAGTGTGATGACTTCTAAGTCTAAATTTATGATAGTGTGATGACTTCTTAAGTCGAAATCTATGATAGTGTGATGACTTTCAAGTCGAAAGCTATGATAGTGTGATGACTTTCTAAGTCGAAATCTATGATGGTGATGACTTTCTAAGTCGAAATCTATGATAGTGTGATGACTTTCTAAGTCGAAATCTATGATAGTGTGATGACTTCTGTTGAAATCTATGATAGTGTGATGTCTTTCTGAGTTTAAATCTATGATAGTGTGATGTCTTTCTAAGTTTAAATCTATGATAGTGTGATGACTTTCTAAGTCGAAATCTATGTGATAGTGTGATGACTTTCTAAGTCGAAATCTATGATAGTGTGATGTCTTTCTACGTTTAAATCTATGATAGTGTGATGACTTTCTAAGTTTAGATCTATGATAGTGTGATGACTTTCTAAGTCGAAATCTATGATAGTGTGATGACTTCTTAAGTCTAAATCTATGATAGTGTGATGACTTTCTAAGTCGAAATCTATGATAGTGTGATGACTTTCTAAGTCGAAATCTATGATAGTGTGATGATTTTCTAAGCCGAAATCTATGATAGTGTGATGACTTAAGTCGAAATCTATGATAGTGTGATGATTTCTAAGTCGAAATCTATGATAGTGTGATGATTTTCTAAGTCTAAATCTATGATGGTGATGACTTTCTAAGTCGAAATCTATGATGGTGTGATGACTTTCTAAGTCGAAATCTATGATGGTGTGATGATTTTCTAAGTCGAAATCTATGATAGTGTGATGACTTTCTAAGTCGAAATCTATGATAGTGTGATGATTTTCTAAGTCGTGCACCCAGATAGTGTGATGACTTTCTAAGTCGAAATCTATGATAGTGTGATGATTTTCTAAGTCGAAATCTATGATAGTGTGATGACTTCTAAGTCGAAATCTATGATAGTGTGATGACTTTCTAAGTCGAAATCTATGATAGTGTGATGGCCTTTCAAGTTTAAATCTATGATAGTGTGATGACTTTCTAAGTCGAAATCTATGATAGTGTGATGACTTTCTAAGTCGAAATCTATGATGGTGTGATGACTTTCTAAGTCGAAATCTATGATAGTGTGATGATTCTCTAAGTCGAAATCTATGATAGTGTGATGACTTCTAAGTCGAAATCTATGATAGTGTGATGTCTTTCTAAGTTTAAATCTTATGATAGTGTGATGACTTTCTAAGTCGAAATCTATGATAGATCTATGATCTAAGTCAGGTGCATAATATTACAAACCAGGCATAGATTGATTTGTTCTTTTACAGCTTATCAACCTTTTCCAGGTAATTTAAAGCTGTAAAGTATTTCTTTTTAGATTGTATTACGAAGATAATAATGATGCATTGCTTCAAGCCCGACATTGATTTAATTTTGATTAGAAAACATCATACAAGACTCACACAAGAAGAATAACCAAAGACATTGTTACATAAAATATATGTATTAACAAGATGTACAAGCAAACAATGATGTGAAAGAAAGCATGCATTTAAGTAAGAAAGGTTGAATTAGTCAAGAGTTGGATCTCATTGACTGCAAATTAAAAGTTTAGTGAAAGATACTGAATAAATGTTCATGAGTGTTCATGATAATTGTTCTTGTAATATTACTGTTGAAAAGTATTGCTGTGTTGAAATAAGTTTCTAGTGAAGGTGTAAAAATTATCATCAGTATGTGGGTGTGTCTATGTGTGTGTGTGAGTGAGAAGATTGGTGCCTGATTCCAACTGTCATGGATTTGTTTAGCAGTTGAGGTCTCACTGACGAGAAAAGAAAAATCTTGTTTATATAGGCAACTAGTGGCTCCAGATCACTGCACGGGAAAAATCATTCTTCACGTGAAAACGATCTAACTGGCTGGCATCAACCAATCAGTGATCAAGCTTTGGGGAGACTTAAGGAAGCTTCTGTGATACAATCTTCTTCCAGAAGTGCACAAATTTGACTACTTAAAAATAAAGTGATTTTAAAATTGTTGCATTACTGTGATTTGTAAATTGCCTGTAGTAAATGTATTAGTGATTTATTAGCCTATGATCATTTGACATTGTACATGTGATTTGTGTTGGTATGTATGTATTTGTGCATAAGTAGATTCTAACAGCCCTACTAAACCTATAGCTGGTGGGGGGGGGGAGAGAAAAGGTGAATTCATACCTTTTCTAAGGATATTTGTACATAACACCAATTTCCAATTTTGTGCTGTTATCCATTACCCAACCCACACATCTAAACTGACAGTACCTGGTATTTCTGAGTAGTCACTCACCAAGATACTGACCAGGCTTAATGTTGCTTAATTAGTGATTGTGTAAGAACCAGTTTCAATAGGATATATCTGTAGGTATAGAATTTTAGGAAGCATATTTGATGAAAACATTATGATTGAAATAATAGTATTTTATCAATTTGTCTCTAATATATTACAATTTCCAGCTACAATTATATAATGGCATACATATTCTTTAATAATTAACTAATGAGTAATGACTGATAGTTGGTTTTACAAGGCAATATGATATGATATTAACTCCAAAATATGATAAATAGCCATTTTTTCAAAAATATTCAACAATATATTCTTATTAGCTATACATTGTATTTGATGACATATGTAGGACACCAGACTAGATCTCCAAGTAAATATTTCAGAAAATATCTTATAGATTTTATATGCAAATCTGAGATATCTCATAGACTTAGAGATACTTAGATACTTAGGTTACTTAGATATTGTACTTAATTACGTAATAGAAAATCATTGTTATATTAAATACAAATGCAGGTACGTAATCTCATGTACCATCAAATATAAGAAATAAAACAGGAGCTTAATACATATTAGGATGATTTAAAAATTAAGTTTTAATATTGATAATGTACTCAGAACCTTTAAAGTTTAATCTGTTTTTAACTACTAAAATTCAATCCTAAAACTTTGGATCAGTACTTAACTTCCTCTATCACGAAATATTGCTCTTCACTATAGTTATATATTTTCAGGATATGGGTTATCATGGCTCTCTCCAGCATTCTTTTTTTTAATATCTGTAAACTATATATTGCCTTGACTGTTCTTGAGAAAGATAGTGAATGATTTATCAGTGCATTCATTAAAGTTTGAATTCAGTAAAGAATAAAATCCTTATTCTATAATAAAAGCCCACCAGACAAGTCTTGCTAGCAATTAGCCCATACCAAGGCACCAATGAAGTAACTTGTTTGCTATTCAAAAAGACTTGTGCTATATTAAAGTTTATTTTTTATGCCTTTATTTCCAAAAGACACAAATTTAATTGATTTATCATAATTTATTAGGTTAGAACAAAGGTTCATGGTATTGTTGTAACCAGTGGCATTTGAACATATTCAGCGTTTCGTTGAAATTTAAAAAAATCTTTCCGTTAAAACAATTTTTCAGGAAAATATGTTTCTCAAGTCCAGTAGCTGTTATTGTTTTTTCCAGTATTGATGGGGCTTTCCTTTCTAACTGTTTATTTAAAGTAGTGTGGAAAATCAATATCTTGATTATCTCATTATTTTCTCTTCCAGTTATAAAATCTTTCCCTTGAAACAATTTTTCAGGAAAATGTTTCTCAAGTCCAGTAGCTGTTATTGTTTTTTTCCAGTATTGATGGAGCTTTCTGTTTATTTAAAGTAGTATAAAAGGTTGCTGTTTATTTAAAGTAGTATAAAAGGGAGCTGGTTAATGTTTCTTTTGTTCGGCCTTGTGTCTTTCTTAACAGAACTCCCTACAGCTTACAGAATTTATGTTGAGTTGTATTTATCAAAATTATTATCAGAAGGTTGTTTGTTGGCAGTTGGAATGTGTAGAATTAGTGCAGAAAAGTGGAATAATAAAATATACATTTTGCATTTAAAATAGAAATTTATTATAAGGAGGAATAACAAGTGGTAAGAGTTAATGTACAATTAGGAATATTAAGAAGTTAATGATAGAGTTCGTATCCAATGATGAGGTTGAAGAATTAAGAGTTCGTACAAAATGTTTGTAGCAGTGATTGTTGAGACAGAGAGAGAAAGAGAGGGAAAGAGAGGACAATGTCCGTGTCACTTGAAGTTGAGAATTACATCGTTAATGTGTGTCAGTAACTCACCTCCTCTGAAATGCCCATGACTGGTTAGTGACCATCCTTAAATATTCAAATCCAGTCCATGGGGTGGCTCAAAGAAATGATTTTTTCTTTAGCTGTGGAAAAACCGTTTTTCTGATGTATTTTGTATTTTGTGATTTGATGACCAATCAGGATCCAGAGTTCCGCTACAGGTCTATAAAAGGGATTAGATATTTATTTTTCGTTTACCTCCAGAACTTCTGCATGGAGCCCAGATGTGCAAAGACAAGTTTTAGTCATTTGCTTTCTGGATCTCTGAGGGCAAACATCTGGCCCCTTGCTTGATCGGTATCACCACAAGGTCAACATCTTGTTTTTTCCAGTATTGATAAGGGTTTCCATACAAAACTTTTATATGAAGTAGAGTGGAATATTAGCATTTTGGTTATCTTATTATTTTCTCTTTGAGTTATATGTGCTATCTATTCTAGTTGTTGCTGCTGTTGGTAGTCCTCAAGTGATATGATTTTTGTTACTTGATACAGTTTTTTCTTTGTAATTCTGTAACACTAGTCCATAATGTTAAAAAAAAGTATGATCCTTGCCAAAACTTTCAGGTTTCACTCACTCAAGGCATTTTTCACCATTAAACTAAGAAAGTGGTTGTATATAAATGATAGTTCAGATGTTTTGGAACAAGTTTGACATGATTCATGACATCTGTATGAAAGTCTTGATCTGATGAGTCTATTTAAGAACATAACTGAAGTTTACAAATTAGTTGTGTGGCAATTTGTCATGTTAAGTGAAACTATAACTTGTGCAGCCTATTCTACGTTATAATTAATTTGTAATAACTAATCCATATGTGAAATATCTGAAGTGTTTAATACATAAGATATCACAGATACTCGGTATATCTCATATTAACATTGTAAGGCATTTAAAAACTTTTGGATATGAATTGCTATAATTGCTGTGGGTTTTCAGGATTTAATATGGAAAAACTTAATGAACAACATTTTTATCTGTGATTCTCTGCTCAAATGTAATCTTGTTACATTTGAGCAATAAAAAATGGATTGAGAAGTGAAAAAAGTCTAAAGAAAAATTAAATGAGTTAACATTAAATACATCAAAAACCAGTCTGCATCTGAAGGTGATGCTGTGTATCTGTTGGAATTGAAAGGGAATTGCAAATTATGAGCTTCTACAAACTCAGACATTAAATTCAAACAAATACTATTCCCAATCGAACCAATTAAGGGCTGTAATTGATGAAAAGTTTCCAGAACTAGACAATTGGAAGGGTGTCATCTTTCATTAGGTCAATGGCAGACTTCACATAACTTCTTCAGAACTCCCAGAAATTGATAGAACTTGAATTACATGTCCAGTTGCACTTACCATCCTTCATCATTAAATTATCATTTCTTTCAGTTACTACAAAATTCTCTTCATGTGAGGTAATTCAATTCTTTGAAATCACGTAAAAATAACTGAGCCAGTTTATTGCACAGAAAGATGTCAAGTTCTGGGAAGATAGAATGATGAAGCCTCCTTAAAGATTGCAGAAGATAGTGAAACAAAAATGGTACATATGTAGTTGAATAAATCAATATAAATATTGTTTTTAAAATTCACATAAAAATGCTATGAATTTTTGTTCTAACCCAATAAAATAAGAAAAGTTTAGTTTTATACAACCACCTGTGCTTTGCCTTGTTTCAAATGCTAAGAGAAGAAATGCATTAATAATACAGAATTATTGTTAATTGTTTATTATTTCTATAAATAATAATTAATTTAATGTAGATTTCTTATTAATTAATCCTCTTTATATAAAATTTTTAATAATTTTGATTATACATATGCACAATAAGTAATAATGTGCATGGCAAATGTTTATATCTTAGATCTTGTTTTTTACATTGTACTTTTATTTTTGAAACTTTATTATTCTTCAATATTTAAAACTAATAGATTTTCAAAACTTCAAGCTTGATTACTTCCTGTAAGAAAAGTGATTTTCACATGACCTCATTTTTTCACTTTTTATCCTCAAAATTTTCACAGGACAGGGATTGAAATGTTAGATATTTTTTTAAGTTAAGAATTAATATGCACAATCTAAAATAGATATGAAAGTGTTTGCAGTGTTTTGTGTTTATATTTAGGTACTTACACAAAGACAAATCCTGTTTTCTTTGATTCTCATTTACAACTGTTTGTTTCTCCAAAAGTTGGTCTTGTGCTTTCTTGTGTTCTCTCCGTGCATTCTGTAACTTTTGCTGAAGGTCATGGCTTTCCATTTGACTCCTTTAAACAGAATATGATAAAATTTAAAAAAAAAATACCATTATAATTTTATAACTATTGTAAATGAATATTGCAATTTAAAAACACATTTAGTAATAACAGCATATTAAGGATAATCTTTGTAAGTCTTACATCATGAGGAAACTTCTCGTTTATTTTATCAACAGAATTGTCATTTATTTTTATTTTCTTATTAAGAAAATGTATATAAAAAGTTGTATAAAATAAAAGAAATGGTTATTCATTTCATATCATTTACTTAATAATTCTAAATATGAAAATTGATTAACTAATTTTAGTAATTTATTTTATTAATGAAAACCAAATAATTCATTTAATTTTAATATACTAACGTAGTGAGACTGTGGCTTTGTATTTCACATAGATACTACAGGCTTATTTTTGTTTTTGCTAACAACAACAACATATTTAAATATCTATAAGAATATTTTTTTAGAGTCAGGATAAAACTATTTCTCTTATTTTTCTGAAACCTGGGTGCCATTCTCCTATAGTTAGTTGAGTATCATATAGTTTGTTATGTTTTGAGTCCCATATTGCTTGTCATTTTCTTTTCATATAGTCTTTTATTTTGTTTCTAAAATCTTTGTAGGATATCTTAATGGTGAGTGGGATATCTTTATGATGGCTGTTGTCATGTGACAGGTGTTTTTAGCTATTTTGTCTGCTATTTCATTGTCTGGTGTACCAACATGACTCAGAATTCGGCTAAAATGACTGATTTCTGTGATTTAACTATTTCTATATAGGTTTCTAGTATGTCTAAGATGTTTGGATTCTCCTTCTTTCAGAGATAAATAGAGAGTATGATGAATTTTTTGGTTGTTTGAGATTTAAATGAGTTCGAAGACTATCTGTAGCTTGGATGTAAATGTGGAAGCTTGATTTAGTAGTTTAATCTGTTTGTGAAACTGTCCATCCATGGCTGTTACTCTAAATTTTTATTTGAGATTTTACAGCCATCAGTATATATCTAAATCTAAACTTATTTATAAATGGAACTTTGTCTGTGTGTGTGTATCCATTACCTATAGACTCTGAAATGGGTGAACTGATTTCCTTGAAAATTTACACAGTTGTACTATAAGCGTCTGCAAGTGTTCTTAGCTAGGTTTTGTGTTGAGGTACACCCAATAAATATCATAAATCGATAATCGAAAAATTCAGGTTATAGAAGGAGTGGTTCGATTTTAATCAAATTTGATACACTCATAGACAAAGACATAAGAAACAATATTCAGAAGTTTCAAGGTTGCAGTTCTTACAATAGAGCAGAAAATCGATAATATATATATATATATATATATAAAAGGCATGATACTGGGTCTGATTAAAATCAGTTTTTCAGCCCTTTTATTTTAGTTTTTGCTTCAGGTTTGGCTCTAAGTAAGTATAATTGTAGTTCTTAGCCTCAGCTATGATACCATTTACTCATAGGACTTATTTAGCCTTCAAAATTCAGTTTATGACGAAAAAAAACTTATTTGATATCGATACCAGGAAATCAAAATTTGACTTACATCCATTCATTTTTCTTTCAGTCTACGGTTTCACTTTAACTGGAAACAACTATTACTTTTTAGTCTTTTGTGCCAACGTCCAAAGAGTCTGAGCTCCAGGACCACGGATTAGTTTTAAAGCTTTCATTACACCTGAGCAACGCAGGGCTATACTGTTAGTGGATCTATATTTGTGATATGTGTGTTTTACTCCAGCTTCTATTTATGATGCTGTATGTTTTGTTAAATTAGTATGTATGAGGTTTGTCAAGTATCCATGTATGTGACTGTGTGTGAAGGGAAACTAGGATGTGGAGGTGTTTGTATGAATGCTTCCTTGATTTGGTGATCAAAGGAGAGGATATTTAATGGTTTTCTGGTGTAAAATTGTGCATATAAAAGTTTTAAAAAATTCTTCATATGTTGGATTATTTGGCTTACTTTGAAGTTTTAATGAGTATTGTAGAGTTAATTTTTCAAGCCTTAGGTATAATGGAGGTTTCTTGACTTCTATATGAAGGTTGTTCATGAGTGAAGTTTGGAAGGTTCATAGTCTGAGTCTCAGTACCTGGTTCTGAATTGGCAGTAGTTTTTTTTTTAATCTAAAATTTATGTTATATAGTCATAATCTAATTTAGATCTTATGCGTTATTGATAAATTTTCAGCATTATTTTGTGGTCTGCTTCCCAGTTCATTTTTGGGATTTATTTTGTTGAGGTTTAATGCTCTTTGGCATTTTTGTTTTAGATTATATTATTTAAGAAGTTAAGTCTGTTCTTTATTATGATTCCTAAGAATTTAGTCTTCTGAGCTATTGTCATTTTCATTTTCATTTTCATTTTCATTGATATTTGCAGGTTGATTATTTGATCAGTGATGTTATGATTTTGTCTGAAACCATTTTGGAATTTAGCAAAACCTCTGGAAAGGAAATTATTTTTTTCTAGGTACCATATAAATCAGATATTAATTATTCTTTCTATAATTTTACATAGACAGCTTCTTAGGTTTATAGGTCTATAATTGGTAAGATTGAAGTGGTCTTTTTTAGGTTTAAGGATTCTGTGAATTTTCCTGTATAATATATAATATTGTAGACCTTAAAGAATAAAAAATTGATGATTCCAGGAGATGTTTTATGAATTGGTAATAAACATCATCTTTTCTGAGTCTGCTTTTTCTCAGTGCTTTCTTAAACTCTTAAATATTTGGAAGGGTTTTTTATTGTATTCCTATGTGTTGTCTGAAATGAAATTGAAGTTTAATTTCACTGGAGTAGTTTTAAATTTCTGGAATATTGGTGTAAAGCAGTTGGTAGAAGAGGTTTTGCTAAATTCTGTTCTTGTAGATTAACTGTCATTTTTCTTTCTGTGCAATTTTTCCATTGGTTTTGCTTAGATAAGGGATTGTGGTTTGTATTATTTTACCAGATATTTTCATTATTATTTTCAAATTTTTTAAATTTACTGTTGGGATATGTAAGCTTTATTTTTTGTTTTGTTTTATAGCATATTGTACTTTATTGTTTGTATTTTTGAATGTTAGTTGGTGTTGAAGTTTTTTCAAATATTTTTAGCACACTCTTCTAGTTTAACTGCTCTTTTGCATCTATAAACTAAGGCTTTGTTTTTTTTTGTGTGAATTTGTTGAACATTTGGAGATTGTTTCTTTTGAGTATGTTTAATGATATTTTAAAGAATTTAGTTGACAGGGGTTTTGATTTTTAGAATATTTTTGTTGATTTTGTTTGTTAGGCATCAGTGAATGCACTTGTTCAAAGCCATTTCTAACCATCAATCTTAGAAAACAATTATATACTGCTGACAATTTAGATATTTCTAAACAAGTTTGGCACCATGAATCATATCCATTTGAAAAACTCAATGCTTCATGTTACCATAATAACAAATTTTCTCATTTTTTACTCAGTTGTGAGACTATGCAGTTAATTATGTCATAACGGGCAAGTCTATTTTTATAGAGTGAAAAACAAAGAGCACGAATTACATCATTCATTATTATGTATAGTGTAATTTACTGTCATCTGTATCAGATATCAGGTGATGAAAAACACACTGGATATTTTATCAATTAATCATCTATTATGTTACAATTTTCTAAAGAATTTACTATTTTATTTCCAATTTTAAAATATCAAAGATGGAGAAAGATAAGAAAAAATACCTATGCATAAAATTATTTGCTAACCATATTTCTATTATTCAAGTTATGAAATTTTGAAAAAGACACATATGACAGAATATCAAACTTTTCTATAGATGTAATGACCAAGAATGTCTTCAAGATAAAAAAAAAAAACAAGAAGAGTTAAAATAAAGCATTACTTCTGAAGCAGATTTTCTAAATCTTGTTCTTTTTTCTTCAGTTGTACATTCAAATCTTCAACAGTTTGTTTCATGTTTCTGTAAAGATAATAATGAAAAAAAGAACATTTATTTTTGTCATTAAGAATTCTATTTCTTAAACTAAAACCTGAAGATAAGAATTTTGTAAAATATATTTAAAAAAATCATAAACAAAAAAAGGCAAGATGTGTTTTCCACTCATTCTGTATAACTGCCATCTCTTATCCCTTTAACTCTCATCCTTTCCCTGATACCCCTTGTATCTTGTTCTTCTCCCTTTTCACTCTACTCTTACACAGCTCTCTTCACACCAGTGTTCCCCTCCTTCCCTTACCCATTCTCCAACACTCTTGGAGTTTATAATTAGTGTGCATTTGCTTGCAATATATATATATATATATATATATATATATATATATATATATATATATATTTAGTATATCAAGGCACCAAGTAATTTTCTAAACATATGCTATTAAATATAAGAGACAATGAATGTCTATTATGTTTAATCATGAGCCGTTCTAAACGTATTTTTTTTGCTTTAATTTCAGTTGAAAATAAAGACAAAAATTCTCCTACATTTGGATAATTATTTATTGATTTTCTTCTAAGCTTTCGGCTCACATGAGCCATCTTCAGAGAGGTTGTTTAGACTGAAAAATTATAACATCCACCATCACTGACGATTTTATTTTGTGTTCACATAAAACTCCGCTTGGCAATGGCAATAGTTAATAAAAATAATAAACGCAGTTCTTAAATTTGTGATGCGGTTTTATGACGTCACACCGTGTGATAGCGCGAAATGACAACAAAACCATATAGTCAAATGCAATGTAATCCTCAGGTCAGAGTGAGGAACAATATAAAGAACTGTAAGTTAACAGAAAGATTGGTTTATATAGTGGTGGGAGGGATAGATCAAAATATTAGGTTAATCTTCTGACATGGGCAAACCATATATGGTTATATCATTATGACCAAACATTACAAGCTGTAATGGCATTGGGGTGCCAGTAAATAAAAAAAAATACAAACAATGACTTTATTGAAGAACCAAATTCATGTCTTATATCAGTTGTACACTATTAATTGCACTAGTGAAAATTTCCAGTGTTGAAACAATTTTCACTATTATAAAAAAGATGATCCTACCCAAATTGTTTAGCTTGAATTATATCAGCTGAAACCAAGCGTGCTATGTATGCATAAAACTGTGCATATGTCATTGCTGCATGTATAAATTTGTACTTATTAATATATGGGCTAAAGTATTAAGACACAGGAAACTTTTACTAGAAACAAAGAAAAGAGTACTGGATTTCTATATGATGTCAGTTTTTCAATATGGCTGTGAATGCTGGACAATATCATCAAAGATGAAGGAAAAACTTGAAGCAGCTGAAATGGGGTTCTACAGAGAGATGCTGCGGATATTGTGAACCGAGCATGTGAGCAATGATGAGGTTTCGGAAATGATGGAAAGGAAAAGGAAATTAATATTGAGCATCAAGAAGAGACAAATGAAGTTCCTGGGACATGCAATGAGGAAGGAAGGTTTGGAGAACCTGATAATTACAGGCCAGATAGAGGGAAAAAGAGACAGAGGAAAGCAGCAGATAACATATTTAAAGGGTCTGAGCAGGTGGATGACAGAACGAGGGCTGAGAGATGTTACAGGAGAAAACATGCTAAGAGCCACCAGGGATAGGGAGACGTGGAAGGCTATGATCACCTACGTCCTGAAGGGACAAGGTACATAAAAGAAGAAGAATGTATGGGCAGCAATCTTTCATTTAAACATGTTTCATTAAAAATGACTGTCAAGAAAGATTTTATTAATTTTTCATTTAATTTTTCCAGTACTTTTACATGTTTTCTTTTTGCTGGAAATGAGGGGTGTAAAAATGTTCCATAATTTTTGGCTTTCCAAGTGCTTTCAGCCACATCACTGGCCGTTTTCAGGGATGTTATTTTTTTGATGTTATTTTGCCTTCATGTTTGATTGTAATGTAATTTTTATATATTTTGTGTTTTTGAAAAAGAGAGTTCTTTAAAGCTATCACATGACATGCATAGCTGGGCATTGTGTGAGCATCTGCCTATCCTTTTTCACTGTTTAATAATGTAAGATTAATGGTAGGAGAAAATTGTTTGATATATAGTGACTATTTTATAACAAGGTGCCTTTAATATTGTGATTTAAGTAGTATTTTTGTATTTTCAACCAAAATTTTTCTGAAGGGTTCTTGTAAATTATGTGTTAATAAATAATTTTTTTATTGCACTATTATTATTAGATAGGTGGAATGTAAGGTATCTACTCAAGGAAGTGGTAGTATGGCCAGTATAAGTAATTGATTTATGACAAGCAACACAATCTTGTACAGGGCATTGAAATTCATACACTATATTAGTCATCGCTAGTTTAGATTTGATAGGGTTATTATTATTAGAAATAACAAGGTTTGCTATCTTCCATTTTCTATAATATATTATAAATTTTATGTGTTTTTGAGGAATTAAAATAGAAATATACTGTGTAATAGTTTTTTGAATAGCAAATTCATCCTGTTTATAATTAATGTGCATTTGCTTGCAATAAAAAATGTTGATGTTTTTTGTGTGCTATTTTTAATACTATTGTCATGTAATTTTTGTAAGAATAATTTTATTTGTATATCAATGATATAACAGGAAAAATTATTGTTGACTAATGTTTGTTTTATGTGTTTTAGATCACTCAAAAATATTCTTTGCGAGGAAGAATTTTAAGAAGTTTGTTATTACTACTATTTTATATCCTCCCAGTTATAGTTAAGAAGACAAGAGGTCTTACTGGTGGGTTTTTACACAGATAAGTGATAAATTTCTTGATTTTTAGCTCTATATTAACATCAAGTAATGGAATTTTGTTATTGTCCATTTGTACTTATATGCATGTATTTATGGTATATATGTGCATATAAGAATTTGGTTGCAAATCTACTTACTTGATTTGTTCCTTATATTGATTGGATTCTGAATTTGTATATCTGCAATTATCCTCACTTTTGTTCAATTTCTGCTTTAATTCTGAAAAAAGTAGTTTTGTAAGCATATTATTTGCAACACATATAATAATCAACATATAAATATACAAGCACATACTATTAAATGCATGTACTATTTTTCAATAAATAAGTGTTTATAATCAATATATTGAGTAGAACTTCAATTATATGACACAAAATTCTCCAAATAACCTTTTAAGACACTGATTTCAAAATATATGTAATGTTTTTGTTAGTTCAGTTAGAAGAAATAATTTTGGAGAGAGGGATATTTTGGACTACTATTTATGGTTTTCACCTTTAACTGAGGAGGAAGATCAAAACATAAAACATGCTAATTTATTGATTGATTGATTGATTGATTTTATGGCAGATCAACTTTTATGGTTATTTACTGCCAGAAAGAGTTTTTATTGAGCTTTTATTGCGAATGGTTTATTTAGATGTGTATGGATAGAACTCGTAATAGGTAAGTTTAGAGAATGGTTAAAAAGGTTTTCTTCATTTAAGGTTAGTGTATATTTAGATTGGAGTATTAAATTTTGTTATATATGCCAGCCTCTTTCAGATATTCAAATATTTTGCTTTTGTTTGTTTGGAGAAAAATGTCTCTCTGGTTTATCTCCTTATATTTTTGGCAAATTTTTTGTAGGTCAAAGCAGTTTGTTAATATTAATTGTCTTATTGTGAATGGCTCCTGTGTAATAGGCTTTTTGGATGTCAAAGAAAATTGATGTTGGGGGTTTTTTTTAAATATGCTCCTCTGATGAAAGTTTCCAGGCAGATGAGATGATCTATTCTAACCTTTCTGAATCCAGTTTGGAAGTTTGTTATGATTTGTTCTGATTCTAGATACCGGTTTAGTCTATTGTTTATTATTCTTTCTAGTGTTCTACTTATGCTACTTGTTAGGGAGATTGGTCGGAAATTTGCTGGATCTGACGGGTCTTTTATTTGTGATTCTTGTCTGGTTCTGCTGTATTAAATTTGGGAATTGGTATTATGGTAGATTGCTTCCACTGATCCATATTTGGTTGTATATTTTGAGTAGGTATTTTAGTGATATTTCAGGGAGTTTTTTCAGAAGTTCATACAGAATTTCATCAGGCCCTGCTAATGTATCATGGGTTTTGGCAAGGGCTTCCTTTAATTTAGATATAGAGAAGGTTTGGTTGTAAATTTTGATGTTTTGGGATTTGAAGTTAATTTTTTTTTCTTTCTTTTGTTGATCTAATTTTTTTTAGAGTTTTTAGTTTGTTTCTCTGATGAGTTTTTTGAAAAATTGTCTGCTAAAGTTTTCGCAATGTCACTTTTATTGGTAATTTTCTTACCATCTTTAGTGAGGTGTGGTATAGGTCGGTTGTTTTTCCCTTTTATCCTTCTCATCATATTCCATACATTTTGGGTTTTTGTATTTATGTTTATTTTGGATACATAGTTCCTCCAAGTGATTTGTTTTTGTTCTTTTACGGTGCGTCATGATATAGCATTTTTTATTTTTAAAGTAGTTTATTTTATTTGTTTTTTGTACCATGGTGGCTTAGGCATTTTCTTTTGTGTTACTTTTTACTTTTTGTGTTTCTGAGAAGGATATATATTTTTGGTATTTTATCATGATTATTTCTTTTTCTTACTTGTAGCTGCTGCATTGTTTTAAAAGTGCAAAGTGGTTCCAAGCTCTCATTTGGACAATTCTCTTCATTATGTTCTGGATCTTTTCTACTGCATTTGCAACATGTTTGTCTGTTACGACAGAAGTCTTTATGATGTCTGAATTTATGGCATTTGTAACATTGAAGAGAATTTGGTAAGTATTGTTCTACTCTTATTTTATATCCTATTTTTATTGTTTCCGATTTGGGGGGGGGGTTAGGATATAGATGTTGGTTTGTATTTCTGCTCCATTTTTCTTTATTATAATTCTTTTTTGACATGTTTGACTCCTTGAGTTTTAAGTTCTAACTGTATTTCTTCTAGAGTGCATAGGGAAAGTTCTTTGTTCCTTACTACACCCTTTGAAAAATTTAAGGTTTGGTGTGGGTAGGATTTTATATCTGTTTCTTGTAGTTTTCTTCGCCATAGTAATAGTTCTGAATATTTTTTTATCTGTTTCTACTAATAGTGTTCAGTTTTGTAATTTCTTTACATTTTTTGGTGAGATTAGATTTGATATTGCTTTCTGAATTTTGAATGGAGATATTTCAGTTAATAACTTGCTATTTATTGCTTTAAGGACAATAAAATGTGGGAAGTTTTGCACTATTGCACTCTGTCTTGGAATCAGTATCCCTGTGTGGTCTCTTGGAAGATTTTTTAAGTGCTATGGATTATTTTTTAATTTCAATTCATCATTCAAACTCCCTACTCACCCCAGAGTCCAGGATTGGGACATAGCAAGGTGGAAACCCATTTGCCTTGCCATGTTGAGGCTACGTAAAGGATGTATTCACTTTGGAAGGGGTCTTTGAGCATGTGCTCATTTATTTCTGTTATCCAACTATCATGGCTTGTCAAGGTTTTACAGTTGTGTTAAGTCTTTTTCTTCTCCTAAATTGATTAACCCTCAGTCATTGCCTTCCATCATATATTTAGGGGTAGGTGTTAGTTTTGGTTTGGAAGGGAAGTATGAGTTATAGATTTGGGGTGGATTATATATGATGGGGCTTGACATGACCAGCCAATTGATTGGTAAGGGCTGAAGTGGTGTGTTGCAGGGTTGTGACCACTTTACACCTGGTTGTGACCACTTTACACCATGGGCTCAACCACCAGGATCCCATCCCCAGGCATCACAGGTCGCCACTCACAGCCAACAGGTGGCCCCATTGAGGGACTTTTACCCTCTGAAGGGGAGCAGTCAGTGTATTCTGAATCCCCACCAACAGGGCAATGCTAATTTATAAAAAGATTTGTGATTACTATAACTAAGAAGTAACATGATAGAAAAGTATTCAAAATCACAGTGTAACAAAATACGGCACAAATATTTTGTGGAGGTAGTGTAATTTAAAAGTTTGGGAATAAATAAATGATGATAAAAACTTCCTAGATTATATAGGATAATGTTTCAGGTAATTATTTTTCATCAATTATATTCTGTTATATAATGACTGATATAATGATTTCTAATAAAATGAATTAACAGTACTGTTTGGCAAGCACATTGTTTTGTCCAACCTAGAAGTTGAAGCAAGTGCTTTTCTTTGTCCTATTCTGAAGGGTGAACAATCATCAGTTGTTTTACAAACTGGCAACATATGGATGTGAATACCAGGTTAAAAATAAAGAAAAAATCTATCACTCAGATATAAATGCATAACATAAGTGTCAGTGAACAATAAACACAAGATAACTGTTTAAAAACAATTTTATATGACAAAAAAATTGAATAGAGAGAGAATATAAGAGAGTGGATGTGAGAACAACAAGAGGCACTTATCAAATATTGGATATCATTAGGATTATCCATGAATCATGAGTTTGTAACAGCAAATAAATCAAAATTCTTTAAATTGTTTGAATGAAAACCAGTAATTATTCCTTCTGCAATATGAACTGGGAGATTCTGGAATGATACTTCTATTTTGTTCCACATCTAGTAATCGAATAAATACAAGATAAGACTGGGTAGATTTCTTTAAGAATAATATTTTCTTATTTGAATATGTTTATATGTGCATTTCTAATGAATGCATAATGAGAGTCAATTTGTTCACAACTTGACTCAGTTGAAGGTTTTCTGGAAATTGAAAATATATTTAAAAGATCACACTTGACAGCACATGACATGTCAACTTGGGTGATCAAATTTTACTTCTTTCATTAAGATGTCAAGTTTGGTTTTTAAGCAACACATATCCTATCTTGTCACCTCTTAGTCTCAACAGAAATAAAGGAAGAGAAGAAAGAAAGAAAGAAAGAAAGAAAGAAAGAAAGAAAGAAAGAAAGAAAGAGGAAACACCAACAAAGTGTGTCTCTTGATAGATTGATAATATGTCTTATTTTAATTTAAAGATTGAGGGCCATGTCACAGTATAATGATTGTAAAAGATGTAAAGAGAATAATGTCTTAAGTTGGTAAAGTAACATAAATTACCTATGTAAGAAGGATTGTTGAAAGTTTTCAAAAGACTTGATTGAATACATAAGATACAAGTGTCTACCTTGACAATATCTTTAAAGATATAGATACACTATTAATATTTTTGTCTGAATTTCTTCTCCTGTTTATTACAGAATTAAAGCTATAGTGAAATAGGACTAAGGAATTCTAACCTACCTGTGGCGTCTCACCTGCCTGGTTGGAGTCACCATTTGCAATTTAGGTAAAACACATACATGGTTCTAGTGCTTTTAAAACTATCCCTAATTTGCAAGTGTGGTCAAAAACCTGAATAAAATGTGATCAGTACAGATAAACAGACAGAAGGATCTACAGACTTGACCTCCCTGTGTTAGGTGAGATTTATAAACTATGTTAAAAAATGAAGGACATTAGAACTTATATTCCATGAAACTTAGTGGCTAGGTAGTTATTTGTCAGATCAAACCTGCACCTGATTTCACTTTTTCACATAAAGAGTTTTATAGGAATTGTTATAAATTCAACCAGAGATACTAAATAAAATTTTATTATGCAAGTCAATGTTTTAAAAAAATATTATTAAACAATGTTAGTAACATTTTCAATTTTTTCTTTTTTTTTAATCCCTATATGCTTTATCTACAAGCCTTATTTTTATATTAACATGTTGAACAAAAAAATGTCTTTGTAGTGAGTCATGAAATAAAAAATAAAATATAAAAATAAAAAATACAAACAAAAATAAAAAGGATTCAAATTAAGATAAAGCATTTGCACTTTCCTTTAAAACCCTTATCTCTTTCATTCTCTCTCTACATTTCTCTTTATATACTTCTATCAACTAAAAATAAAAACACTCAAATAAAAAGAAAGACAAAGACTGAACTTGGCTGAAAAACACTGGAAGTTTGCAGAAACAGAATCTGCTAATCTATGACTGAAAACTGACAAAAAATCAAGGAGGTTCTATGTACAACTTCCATTATAAAAAAATGAAAAAGAAAGGGACATTGGAAAATAAAATAATTTTGGCCAGTCAAAAAAAAAAAAAAAAAAGAAAAGAAATGACACAAAGAGACTTTTGATATTAACTGGGACTAAAGTTCCTGCCAGAATCTTGGAGCCTGATCCAAAGGATATAAACTGATATCTCTGGGCTAGAACTAGGGGGGGGGCAGAAGAACAGACAGCAGGAGAAGATGGAACAAAAGAATGCAGTCATGTGTGACAAGTGAAGGTTTAGTTAATAGATCATCTGCTAATGATATTTTGTCCTGCTCAGGACTGAGAAAAACACAGTAGATTATCACTGATCTATTTCTAAAATTACTACTAATCCTATTTTGGTTGTACTTCAAAACAACCACAAAAATAAATTTCTCAAAACTGCTACTAATATCTGCTTTATAAATGAACATTTTGCTTCACCAAATATCAAAAGACTCACTCATCACTAAAGAAAATAAATGAGAATATATTATTTTTTAAACTCTTGAGTCAATTTGCTTTATTCCAAACTTCACAGATAAAATAATTATCCTACTACCTACCCACACCGGTGACCTCCCGACATGATACATGCAATTACCACCTTTTCTTTTATAATAATTTAAATTTGTTGGATTAAGTATAATCAACTAATATTCTTTTTTACTACTTTTATCTTAATTTCAGTTATTTAATGTAAATAATAACAGCTGTAAAATGATAGTCTGGTAGAAAAAAAAAAGCAACTGAAGTTAAGATGAAAAAACACTAGAAACATTATGCCCAGTTATCACTCATTTTCAAGCACACCCGACTGCTTGGGCGAGAGGCTAGCCAAATTCTATTACAGATGCCAGCTATGTTGTTTGTATTGCAACTACGCTAGGCAGACCTTAGTTACAGTTTCTGTGACAGAGCATATCATTTGATATTATCAATGGTTTTGAGTAAGGCCAGTCTGCCCAAACTCTCAGTCACGATGACTTGTGACATACTTACTAATCCAACCATCAACAGCTTCTGAACAGTTTCACCTACTCAATTTTTGTGCATGATTTTCAGATACTTTCCAAAGGTACCATATAATAGGTTTTTGTCTCTAAGCTGATAACACCAGAAAGCTTCCTCTTTGACAAATTGGCGATGGTGAGATTCAAACCTAAGTCTCATGGTTAGATGTTTAATAGCAAATACCAGAAACAATTATATGCAAAGAATCATATACCACAGATAGAAACAGACATACTGATAAGAGAAATAAAGAGTGTAAGAAAGCTCACTAATTATCAACAGACCAATGCAAATATACTCAGGATAAACCATTCCCAAGTTAACCTGTTATTGGGATGAACAAGCAGGAATTAACCCAGAAAACCTATCAATAAACTACTGTATTAATTGAAAGTTAAATTAAATTTAAATTATAAAATATTCTTATAAAAAATATAATATTTAATGTTATGAATTATTTAAATTACATTTACAATTTACTTTATTAAGAATAATTGAAAACAAAAAAATGCTTCGTTTTGTTTTGCATTTTTTGATTTTTAATATTTACTAAATAAGGTTTTAATCATTAATAAATAATTTTATTCAGTTATAAAAAGTTGTTTTTCTGGTGTCTGCTCAGTTGGCAGTGTTGATTTGTCCTGCACCCACAAAAATAGCTACGAAAAATCATATTTGTAGATGAGGAATTGAAAACAAACATTCTTCAATTTATTTCAGTCATCTTCTTCTAAGTATCCTGACCGAAAATGGCTAATGATATGGTAACTTATAAAATAACTTTTACGTAAAATCATTCATTTAATAAGACTTTTTGCCAGTATTGCTTGCCTTAGTTTGTAACCACTTAATTTCTTTGATAGTCAACATTTTTCTGTTTTTAAAAAATCATTTATAGTATATGTATATTGCTGTAGTTATAAACTCTTGAACAAGACAGAAATAGTCAGGTAATCTGACGAAACTTGTATGCAGCATCGTTTGGCAGGAAGTTCAATCTTCTTCTATTTGTGCCGTGAAATTACAGTAACACGACACACAATTTCAGGCTTGTAACAACCAGAGAGATAAGTACAAAATACATATTGTTTTTGGTACCTAGTCTTTTTTAAGTAGATATATGCAAACATTGTATTAAGAATTTTGAATATATATATATATACAAAGACTGTTATGTTTTGTTTGAATTTCTCATATATTTATGTTGTCATACACCTTAAACCAAGTCTATACTACATATTCCTGCACAACATATTTGGTGACTCCAACGAAAAACATTTTTATAACCAGACACAAGGAAAAAACTACAAATCCATAACAACAAATCTGATCGAGGCAGCAAATAATTTTCTAAACATATACTGTTAAATATAAGAGACAATGAATGTCTATTATGTTTAATCATGAGCTGTTCTAAACATCATATTTTGGCTTTAATTTCAGTTGAAAATAAAGACAAAAATTCTCCAACATTTGGATAATTTGTTATTAATTTGCTTCTCTGACACTAATAAATAACCCAGTACATATATTGGTTTTACTACAACCACACTCTCCCGTAGACTTACATGTCATCTTTCTGATCAGAGTACAATTAGACAACATTTCTCTGAAAAACATAAACATGTAAGTAATATCAGACAGATTTTGGTCAACAATACGGTGATCCTTACTCATACACACAGTAAGAGGACCTTCAGATATTGGAGGCCATGTACATCAAATCTAAACAACCAACACTCAATAAAATCACCTTTAAATCCGGACATAACATATTACATTGCATTTGACTACATAGTTTTGTTGTCATTTCACGCTATCACGCGGTGTGACGTCATAAAACCGCATTGCAAATTTGCTGAGTTTTATGTCAACACAAAATAAAATTGTCAGTGATGGTGGATGTTATTGTATTACAGTCTAAATAACCTCTCTGAAGATGGCTCATGTGAGCCGAAAGCTTAGAAGCAAATTAATAAAATATTATCTAAATGTTGGAGAATTTTTGTCTTTATTTTCAACTGAAATTAAAGCAAAAGTACGACGTTTAGAACGGCTCATGATAAAACATAATAGATATTCATTGTCGCTTATATTTAACAGCATATGTTTATATATATATATATATATATATATATATACAAAAAATAAATAAACAAAATGGAGGAAGAGCACTATGAGCCGACTGTCTAACAAATAACACTGAAGACACCTGGACTAACATTACCAGTTTGTTCACAATTAGTGAATATTAATTCCACCTGAAAAACATAACTTCACAAATCCTCAAATTTTATAATTTTATTGTGTCTAATACTGGAAATAGTGGCAAAAACACCTAGTAACATTTTGGATACTCAAAAATGCAATGAGTTAAAAAAAAGACTTTAATTGAAGAGCACAAAAAAAACATCCAGAACTGCTAGATAAATTAATGTCCACTTCCATTATTACAGGTCAACTATCAATTTATCTTCAGGAAATGTTGTCAATTGCAAAAAGATTGGAGACAATCAAGGACACAATGTTACACAATTTTTTACAAGCATTAATATCTTCCATCGCCCCTGTGTTAGCAACATGAAAATATTTAAACCTGACCAGCCTGGAACAATTGGCTAATGAATTAATGAATTTAATACAAGACACTAATAAAATAAACACATGTAACCAAATTCAGATGAGAGACATGCTTACTAAAAGCTCGGCAATACCTTACAGTCTTAAACCTTTCCAAAAGAGACAATGACAAAAAATATGTGGCATGTTCATATAAACACCTGTACAAATGGACAAACAAAACAAGAGACTTGATATAACAGCCATGTTCCCGTCCATTTTCACCTGCACCAAACGAAGTGGAAAATTAACTGGACGGACAAAGACTTCCCACCTTAGTATGCCATGATTACAAATACCAGCACATTGAAGACAAAAAAAGTTTTCATTCATAATAGATACTGGTACCAGTTTATCTATCATTCCACATAGTTATGCTAAAAGTTTATCAACAGTGTCAACACCAGTTTCTGTATAAAAATATATGCCAACATTATATCACAACATACTAATATGTAGGAGTATATCATTGAATTGACACAGGCAGTTGTGCTCCTACCTTTGCCAAGGCAAGACGTCTATCAAAAGAGAAAACCCAAGTAGTAAAGAAAGAATTTTCTAAATTAAAAAACAATGGCATCATTAAACTTTCTGACAGTGAATGGGATAGCCTCCTACGCATTGTAAAAAAGCCTGATGGCAGTTTCAGATACTGCAGTGATTACCACGCACTAGCCAGCATTACAAAAGGCAATAAGTACTCCATCCTGAATATTAATTCAGTTGCTGATAAACAAACCAACAAAACAAAATTTAGCAAAATTGACCTGGCATCAGCATACCATCAAATCAAAATGCACCCGTTTGATATATATATATATATATATATATATAGAGAGAGAGAGAGAGAGAGAGAGAAAGAAAGAGAGAGAGGGGGGGAGAGAAAGAGAGAGAGAGAGAGAATAGCACATTTCTCTCAGATTGAACAAATAAAAATAGAATACTATCAAAAATAGATTTTCACAATCCAGCAGGTATATATGGTCTGGGAACACTGGTAGCATTATCACAGTATGTGGAACTATTATTATCAATACTAAAACTATTTTTTTTAGCCTGAAAATTTTTGTAACTCAGAGTCCTTAATTTGTGCAGCATCTATGTCTAGCAAGTCACACAGATTTACCATAACCTCCAAGGTAGGTCTAGACAAGCAATGGGCAACTGAAAATTAAACATTTCACTTGGACTGAAGAATGCATCATTTATCTTTCAAAGATACATGGACAAGATTTTTCAATATGTTGATTGTGTATTTACAAACATGGATGATATTCTTATTTTCAACGATGATTCTCCAGCACACATAAACACATAAAAGATATTGAAACTGTAATTAAAATCCTACATGATAATAATCTAAAATTTTCAATAACAAATTCAACTTTTGATGTAACATCAGTTGGATCTTTGGGTTATAATATCAGCTCTGTGGGTATTAGACCTACACAAAATAATGTTAGTGAATTACAGAATTTTGACCCTCCTAAGGACAGTAAGAACTTTCATCATTTCTTAGGCATGGTAAATTTTTATCAAAAATTAATCCCAAATTTTGAAGACACAGTCATGCCATTAACAGAAAAAATATGTATATGCAGGATTACTATATTTATATTAAACAACGTGTAATTGCAAACATTTAACAATATTTAATGCAGAATCAGTTAATTGCCATCTTTAGCTCACCAATAGTTTGACAGTACTGAATATCAGTAATTATGCAATTGGTGCAGCCCAATATCAAATGATAGAAGAAGCACCAGTTCCAATAGGCTTCTTCTAAAAAAAAAATTGACTCAAATGCAAACTAGGTATTCAATGTTTGATAAGGAATTTTTTGCAGCCTATTCAGCTATGTCATATTTTAAATATATTATCGAAAGAAAACAAGTTTTACTATTAACTGACCATAAGCCGTTGTGTGGCGCATTTAGTAGTCTAAACCCTCAGAGAGACGTCAGCAATTAGCAATTAGTTATAGACCACATAAAGAGAGATAAAAACGTTATAGCTGATTGCTTGTATAGACCTACCCTAGCAATTATGGCAGATCTGTGTGACTTGCCACCTACAGCTGCTGCACAATTTAAGGACCCTGAGTTACAAAACTTTCCACACAACATTAAAAAGCATTAGCAATACCTTTACATGATGTATTCACAATATATGCTTACAATAATATTTTCATTAATTTTTAACTACTAACAATCCCTTTCTTTCTGATTTTCAATGCATTTCCATGGTCAAAAAAAAGATTGAATAGATTTGATATGAAACAAATGTTTCATTGGCAACATAATCATGATTGGCTCCTGTAAGAGATAACATAGACCTGATATGTAATTACTCACATTTCCCCCCCACCCCAGTATCCCTTGCTCAAATGATTGAGCTACAGATGAAAATGAAAACAATTTCTAATTAGAAAATAGAATGGTTAAAAGGCAGAAAATAATACATTACTGAAATCCATCAGAATAACTATAAAAACTATCAAAAAAAAAAAAAGAAAAAAGCTTTAGGCCAAAACTAGGAATTTTTTTCTCCTTAATCAATAGCAAATACTTAAAAGTATACCAATGACTATACTACCAGGCAGTATATTTTTTTATAGTTTTTTATCTCACCACATGTGGTGGTCCAGTGGATATCGGCTCGGGACAAGAAATCGGAGAGCCGAGTTCGAATTCCAGTTGAATTCATTGCATTCACTTACGTGCAAATACCCTTGGGAAAGGTATTAATCTGTCTCTTCCTTCCAGTTATGGGTTAAATAACAGGACAGATTGGGTTCTATAGCCTTGGCTGGCAACCAGTCTACCGCAGAAAGCAATGGCAACCTACTGCGGGATAATCTTCTGCCCAGTCAGTCATGTTTCTTTCGAGACATGATCGCCCAAGTGTATTTCACGTATGGCACTTAACTGACTGACTAACTTAGATTTTTAATTAGAGTAAATGATTCTAAAAATAGAAATAACTATATTTTTTTATACCTTGGTGGTGGTGGTGGTAGTAGTAGTGATTAAATTGCAAAAATGAAAAAAAATAAAAGTGGTATTTTATCAGAATCGATGTGTTCTACCTCCAAACTTCCCGACTGGGCAGACCAAACCTGTTTGATTACAAATCAAACTAAAAAGCACAACTGACTTTTAGAGGATGGACGTTTTTTGAGAATTCTGATGTTATTCTGTTTTTTGTTTGTTTTTTTCAGTTCAAATCTGTGATATTGTTTTGCTCATGTTAAATTTCGTAAAACCAAAACACAAACCAAAAAAAAACAAAAAAAAACGATAAAATGCACTATATAGTAACAAAAAATAACCGCAAAACTGTGTTGCTAACAAAATTACTGTACATTATTTCTTGCTTCAAATATATAACAGTTGACAAATTGCTAGCGTTCATTAGAAAGTGAAAATTATGCAAAATGGAATTTTTTTATATGTTGTAATGTTATGGTCATGTACGTGTTAAAGAATTTTTAAAAAACTGTTCTTTTTACAAACATTTCACAGTATTCATAACTGATTCTATTAATTGACGGCTCAAGTGTTTTATTGCCTCGAGCGAGAATCTGTAGTTTGCTTTTGTTGTTTTCTTGGTGTAGTTTTGCAGTTATTTTTTGTTATCATAACACACCCCTGAAAATGATCTCGGAAAGAGACTGAAAGTACTTGGGTACCTTAAGAAATAAATGATAATAACAGTTTCTGTCAACATTGCAGCTCATATCTGATATCTTTCAATTAATGCGCGAAAGATTATCCGTGAATATGAACGGATTTTTAAAAATATGACACACAACACAAAGTTTTCAATTTATTTAATTTGACGTCTAAAATAAAATTTGCTGCCTATATACACATATAGCTATATAAACTTGTTGATAAACCTACTTAATTGCGTCAATGCATTAACAAAGAAAGAGATTATTGAAAAATAAATACACGTTCTATCCTATTCCTCAGTCAACATGTTGAATAAAAATTTATATTTTTTTAAATAACTGACAAGCACAAAAAATGCCCTAGAGTAAAGAAAAACACTTTCTTTGACTCTTTCAAATCGTCTGATCGCAAGACAGAAAGATTTTTGCTTCTGAATCATAAAATCAAAAATATTTTCTTAATAGCTTGATTTTAGAAATACGATCGTTTGATGTATTGAATTGTATTGTTATGGTTTGTCTCCGACGAAACAACTTGTTGGTTTTCATTTTTAATTATCAGAGGATATTTTCAAAAGTTTACGGAATCTGTGTACAACATTTTTTTAAATTAATATAGGAGTCCCACTTTCATATGACTTACGCGCGTGAAAAACACTTTTTTTTCTTCTTGATAGATTGAAATTAAAATTAATTAAAATCGTTTTAAACACTCACACACACGCGCAAAAATAGTTTTCTTTTGCTTCTTTAAAGACACTTTTTTCCAAACTTATCATTTTTGGATAAACAATTTTGAAGGAAAGATCCAAGCTTTGAAGCCACATCAAGACTTCCCTGGGGAACTCCATGATTTAAGTTTTTATTAAATAAAATAAAAAAAACAAACAAGTCTTCTTAGTTTGTTTCCAAACGACATACGTTCTTCGTGTTTTGTCATCTCCATGGCAATAAAGATTTAGGCTCAGTTTTACTGTTTGTCTTTCTCGTATTTTCTTTTTCTATTTCGCTTTATTCTCTCTCTTTCTGTCTCACTCTTTCTTCTTAAGTCTTTCTTTTTTCAATTCTTTTTCGGTTCTCCGCCTCTTTCTCTTCTTCGTGTTCTTTTATTCTTGTCTCTTTTCTTTTTTTTTTCGGTTTTTTTTTCGGTTTCTTTCAAGTTTCAATTCTTTTTGTTTCTCCTTAATTTTTTAAAATATTTTTTTCTTTTTCCTATCCTTTTTCTTTTTCTTATCCTTTTTCTTTTTCCTATCCTTTTTCTTTTTCCTATCCTTTTCATTAATTCTTTCTTTCTTTCTTTCTTTCTTTCTTTTCCTTTTTAATTCTTTCTTTTTTTAGCTTCACTTAATCATTTCTTTCATTCTTCGTTCTTATAATTCAACCCTGTTTTTTTAATGTTACCTAAATTTTTAAAAAAGTTTTTCCATTTTTAATTTATTTTCTTTTACTTTTAATTTTTTTGTCTCTGTTTCATTCTTTTTAGTTTTTACATATCAGTTTTAAATCTTGCCTCACAGCATTATCTCTTTCTCACCATTGCACATACACACATAAACTTTGTCTGTTTGCTTTTTTCAATTTATATATTTTCCTCAGGCCACTACTATTTAATCATTTTAGCCAGAAGACAATTCGAGATTATTCTTGAAATAATTTTTACCTGCGACCAAAATGTTCCATTATTTCACTAAGAATAGAAAATCGATTTAATATAATTATTGCATCATGATATATACTTTGTAGGTGAAAAATAAAATATAATATAGAAGTGAAGCATGTAATTGTTATTTTATATGAATTTAAAAGCCACAGATCAAGTTCTTTTGAACTTTAAAAATATAACCTTTATCTTGTATGCAACCCTTTAAAAGTTCAAACAATAAATATTAATTTTTACTGTGTAAAATCAGGATAAGTAAATATTCCAGCAATCTACTTCTACTATCTTCTAAATGATAAGTTTTAATTATTAATTGCATCTAAAACTAAAATAGAAAGGAGGACGTGTCTGCTATCAAGTCAAGGATTTAGCTCTAAAATTAAATAATCAGACAAGATAAAATAATGTCAAAATTGAAAGATTAAAAGGATATGAATATTGTTAGTATATAAATCTTGAGGAAATAAAAGGATACTAATATTGATAGTATAACATGCATCAATATTGATAGAATAAAAGAATATCAATAGTGATCAAAATAAAAAAAAAGCTCAAAATCAATATTGATAGAATAAAAGAATATTAATATTGACAACATAACAAAATATCAATATTGATATAATAAAAGAATATCAATACTAATAGGATAATATAATATAAATATTGATAGAATAAAAGAATATCAATATTGATTGCATGATAATATCAATATTGACAGAATGAAAGGATATCATTATTGATAGAATAACACTCAATATTGTTTGCATGATGGAATAAAACAATATCAACATTGATATAATAAAAGAATATCGATATTGATAGTATGAGCTTGTTACAAAAATAATGACCGCTCAAGGTGTTTTATTTTAAAAAGCCAGTTTAACATAGCATTTATGGCAAAAATTCAGTGAATTTTGTTATACATAAGACAGAGTATAGAAGCCCTTAATTATGAACATGACAAAACATGATCTTCATTTAATTTTCTTTGTTCAAACTTTGACACAGTGCCTCCCCAATTCTATCAGCATCAACAGATCATAGGAAGATGGGTCCAAAAATGATCAGACAGTATGAAGGTGGTTCACAAAGTTTTGTACTGGTAATGAGAGCCTTGAAGATGAAGAAGGTAGTGGACAGTCATGCAGTCTTGACAGTGAACAATTGCAAGCAGCTGTTGAGCAAAACAGATGTCAAAGTGTTAGAGAAATGTCTCAGACACTTGGTGTCAGCCTTGCAACAGTCTCACACCAATTGCAGATTATTGACAAGGTGTAAAAGCTTGATAAATGTATTCCTCATGATCTCAATGAAAATCAAAATTTAGGCATTTTGAAGTGTGCTCAATACTCCTTCTGCATAGCACCAGTGATCCCTTTTTTGATGGAATAGTCACTTGTGATGAAAAGTGGATCCTTTATGATAAGCGTAAATGATCAGGTCATTGGCTTGATTGTGATGAGTCCCTCAAACATTTCCCAAAGCCAAAGTTCCATCAACAAAAGATTATGGTGACTGTCTGGTGGTCTGAAATTATTGTTATCCACTACAGCTTTCTGGAAGCCAATCAGAGCATTAATGCAGAGCCTTACTGCAATCATCTTGCTGAGATGCATGCATGCCTGCAAAAAATGAGACCTGCATTGGTGAATTGACAGGGTCCAATTCTGCTTCATGATAATGTGTGGCCACATGTTGCAAAAATGACGTTGCAAAAACTCATAGAATTGAAATATTAGAGTTTGCCACATCTTTCATTTTCTCTTGATCTTTCACCTGCTAATTATCATTTATTAAACACTTAAGCACATTTTTGAATGGTAAAACTTTTGCATCCAAAACTGAGGTGGAATTAGCTTTCAAAGATTTCATTGCATCACAGCCAATATTTTTTATCAACAAGGAATAAATAATCTTGTTGATTGATAGCAGAGGTACATAGATGTTCAAGGCTTGTTTTTAACTAATTTCAACATTTCTACAGTTCATTTTGAAAAAAAATAAAATAATGTTTCTGAAATCAGCCATTATTTTTGTAACAACTTAATATAACAAAATCAATGTTGATAGAATGAAAAGATAGCAATATTGATAGAATAAAAATCATCAATATTGATAGTATAACACAATATCAACATTGATAAAATAAAAGAATATCAATAGAGATAGTATGACATCATATCAAAATTAATTGAATAAAAGGATGTCAATATTGATAATATAATATGATATCAATATTCATAGTATGCCACATTATCAATATTGATAAAATAAAAGAATATCAATATTGAGTGTAAAACACAATATCAATAGTGATAGCCTAAAATAATATATATATTGATAAAATTAATGAATATCAATATTGATGGTGTAATATAATATCAAAACTGATAGAATAAAGCAGTATAAATATTGATAGTATAATATAATATCATTATTGAATGAAAAAAAGAATATCAATATTGTGAGTAAAACATATTATCAATATTGGGAACGCAGTATCAATATTGATAGAATAAAAGAATACCAATACTGATAGAATAAATAATGTTGGCATGGACAATGTAACATAATATCAATATGGATAGAATAAAATAATATCAATATTGATAGAATAAAAGGATATCAATATTGAAAGAATAAAAGAATATCAATATTGATAGAATAAAAGTATATCAGTATTGATAAAATAACAAAATAGCTATATTGAGAGAATAAAAGAATATCAATGTTGACAGATTGAAAGAATATCACTATTGCTATTGCAACATAATATTCCTGATGGAATAATAGAATATCAATATTGATAGAATAATAGAATATCAACAATTAGACCACAAAAGAATATTAATATTGATGGTATAACATAATACCAATAATCATAGAATAAAAGAATACCAATATCGATCGTTGTCCTGCGGCCTTGGCCAAGATAGAACTCACTACACCCCTCCAGTATTCCCTGTGCATTTGGAACCCTGGTGCAGTTTATAGCGAAATTCATAATCTTGTCAAATAGCTGAATGCTTGATGCTTCGCCAGGGCTACCAAGGGTGTTTTTATTGTGACACCAACACTAGATGGGTTGCCTCCAGGCCCCAACCTGTTATTTAACCCATAACTGGAGGGAAGTGATGGATTAATACCATTACCAAGGGTACCAGTGCTGAAGTGAATGCAGGGTACTCAACTGGAATTCAAACTCGGCTCACCGATTTCTTTTTCCAAGCCACTATCCACTGCACCACAACGCACACCCGTCACTGAACACTTACAGTGCCTGGTATTTCCAAGTGGTCACCCATCTAAGTACTGACCATTGCTTAATTTTGGTGATTGAACGAGAACTGGTGTATTCAACGTGATAGGCCGTAAGACCCAATATCGATAATATAACAAGAAATCATTGTTGATTGAAGACAGCAATACAAGTTCAACCTAGACAAAATTTTAAAAGATTTTGCAGTAAAAAAAGCTTTTCCTATTAAAATTAAGAGAAATTTATTCATAATTTATAATTTATTAATGTCAAGAATTTTTAGAAATCAGAAACAATCTATTTAATCTACATGGTCTTTTTAAGTGCACATTTTGATTGCTTGCTATTCAACTTGGACACTACACAAAAATTTATTAATGTCAAGAATTTTTAGAAATCAGAAACAATCTATTTAATCTACATGGTCTTTTTAAGTGCACATTTTGATTGCTTGCTATTCAACTTGGACACTACACAAAAATTTATTAATGTCAAGAATTTTTAGAAATCAGAAACAATCTATTTAATCTACATGGTCTTTTTAAGTGCACATTTTGATTGCTTGCTATTCAACCTGGACACTACACAAAAATTTATTAATGTCAAGAATTTTTAGAAATCAGAAACAATCTATTTAATCTACATGGTCTTTTTAAGTGCACATTTTGATTGCTTGCTATTCAACCTGGACACTACACAAAAATTTATTAATGTCAAGAATTTTTAGAAATCAGAAACAATCTATTTAATCTACATGGTCTTTTTAAGTTCACATTTTGATTGCTTGCTATTCAACCTGGACACTACACAAAAATTTATTAATGTCAAGAATTTTTAGAAATCAGAAACAATCTATTTAATCTACATGGTCTTTTTAAGTGCACATTTTGATTGCTTGCTATTCAACTTGGACACTACACAAAAATTTATTAATGTCAAGAATTTTTAGAAATCAGAAACAATCTATTTAATCTACATGGTCTTTTTAAGTGCACATTTTGATTGCTTGCTATTCAACCTGGACACTACACACAAAAAAAAATCATTTACAATTGAACCTGGGGTGCCTAAGCAGATAAGGACTGTTAGAAAGAATTTTCCAGCAACCTACACATTCATTTACTAGTAGACAAACTTAAGGAAGAGCAAACCTAGAATACCAACAAGTGACCTCAACATGTAAGATCTTGTCTGCCGTACAAATTTCAACTGGGAACAAAGGCAGAAGAGAAGCTTATAGAATATCTAAAGTATTTTCAATAGCCCATATAAATATCTATTACCATATAATCCTAAGAAGATAATATCTAGAATATTAGCAAGTGATCTAAATATGTAAAATATTGCCTATTGTACAATTTTAAACTGGTAATAAAAGCAGGCAACAGAAGCTTTTAGTAACAGTGAATTTAGTAACCATACTGATCAAAATTGTAGGGAAATAATGTATACATGTGTCAAGTGATGGAAGGATTTTCTTTTTTAAATAAAATAAAAGAATCATGTATGAATGTATGTGTATGAGAGAATCATGTATGTTTATGAGTCAATAAAGTTAGTACTTGTGTGAATGATAAAATTAAATACATTTCCATTTAAAATTCTAGTGAACTGATATATACAAGTATTTAGTAAGCTTTTTATAAATAAATGAATAAATTTTTAAAAATAAGTTAACAGTCAGAATTTTTCAATTAAATAATATCTATACCAAATGGAGCTCTATGTTGAAACGCCAAATTAAATGGTCCGAAATATGGCACGATGACTCCAGATTAAAATTTCTGATTCGGGCAGTATATGACAATCTGCCAACACCCACGAACTTATAATTATGGTACAAAACCCAGTCGCCAAATTACCATCTTTGTGGGCACAAAGGTACCTTGAAACATATCCTGAGTAGTTGTAAATCTGCACTAGCTGATGAGCATTACAGGTGGCACCATGACGAAATTCTAAAAGAGATTGTGAAAATAGTTCAAAATGCTATCAAAGAGAATGTTTACAACCCAGACACAAGGCAGATAAAATTTATTAAAGTGGGCGCGAAAATCCCACGAAATAGAAAGGTAAATCCAAACCTGCTATCTCCTGCAACAGACTGGGAACTAAGGGCCGATAAAGGCTCAAGATTGAAATTCCCAGAGCAAATTGCCATCACAAAACTTCACCCAGATATAGTTTTCTTCTCACATAATTTGAAGAAGATAGTCTTGTGGGAACTGACGGTCCCCTGGGAAGAAAACGCAGAAGAAGCCCATGAAAGGAAGAAGTTAAAATATGACGAACTGCTGGAGAGTTGCAGGGTTAAAGGCTGGAGGGCTAGCTGCACTCCTATAGAAGTGGGGACTAGAGGATTTGCAGCAAGGTCCTTATGCAAAACCTTAACAGACATTGGGATAGTGGGAGTAAAAAAAAGGAAAGCACTCAAGTCCATAACCAAAACAGCAGAAAGAACAGCTAATTGGTTATAGATCAAAAGAGAGAGTGCCTGGATTTCAAAACAAATTGTTAGCTAAAATTCCCAAAAATTCTGCATTTCTAATTTCTCTTCATTTTATTAGTACTCATAAATAAGATAAAATGCATAAATAATTTTAAATTAATGTTTCGGACAAGTTCATATATGCCTCTAAATGATTAGTTTATCTGACTGTCGCCAATCAGAAGCATTTGCAAGTTTTTGTACCGGGCCCAACGTAATTTTTCAATATCTGAAAGCGCTTATCGAGGGTGGACCAGAAACTGATCGTCTCTAGTCGGGTCGGCGCGGTGAGGTGGGTATGATGTTGAAAGACCCGAAACCCCCTAGTGATCCTCGCGATGACATCACTGATGACACCCTCTAGCACCCCCACTATGGTGCATATGTTTGAAATTATTAAAATAATAAATATCTATGTATTGAAATTATTACAATATCATAATTAAGTAATATAAGTAATATATAGAAATATTAAAACATACATATAAAATTATTGACATATAAAGTACCATATTATCTCATTACAATATTACAGTTAAGCAATATAAATAACATACAATAATATATAATAGTATATAATAAAAAATTGAAAATAGCAATAATAATAGTACTAATGATGATAATAATAATATAATAATTATAAACTTTAATATAGTGAGAAAAATATAGATAATAATTGGTAATAATAGGGAGAAAACATAATTAAATTAATTATATATATATATATATATATATATATATATATATATATATATATATATATTTTTAAACTTGAATCCAAAAGGAAAAGCAGGAAGGTAAATCCCAAAAACCTGATCCTAATTAATATTAATATTTTAATATTAAAAAATGATCCAGTTGGAGGGCTCAATGTAATTAATATTTAAATTACAGAGACAATTATAAAATAAAAATAAATTTCGAAAGTTCAAAAGCGTTGAATGATCATTTCAACATGAAATCCCTAAGAGTGATTTCACATCTCATCGGCAATTATCAATACTCAAAATGAAATAAAATAAAATAAAATATTACTGGTGGAAGTTCAAAAATTTATGTCACAGAAAAACTAGATAGCAATCAATGTCTATTTTTAGATTTTGGACAACATTACTTTTAGATTAAGTTGTAAGTGAAAAATTTAAAAATTTGGCTTTGTCTAGCTCTAAAAAGGGGAAGTGGGGTAACGGGAGAAATAGGAAGTGGGGTTTGACTGGGAAATGAGCTAAACAAAAAGGGAAGAGAGAGAGGAAAAAGGAAAAAGAAAAGTAAAGAAAAGAAAAATTTCATTTTGATAGAGACACTAGGGACGTGTTAACGAAACTAGCATTTATAAATGGGGTGAAGTATTAGAAAAAAGATTTTTAGAAAAAATTTTATTTTGGGGAAAAAGCTGACATGATTTATTTAAATTTAATTAAATTAATCTAATTAATTATAAACCTAGATTTAAATTAAAAATAAAATTAATAAAATTTATTAAAAAAATTTTTCTAAAAAAATATTTTTCAAAGATATTTTAGATGCGGGGAAAAAAAATATATACATACTTGCAGAAAAAATTGGGGGTTAAGTTAGTTTAAGTATCCTTATTTCTTAAAAGGTAGATATTAATAGGAGAAAGGAAGAGAAAGGTAGAAGGGTTCAAATTTACTATTTAAAAATTTTATTAATTAATCAATCAATAACAATTTAATTTATATTTTCTCTCCTAAAAACTGAATTTAGTATTTAAATTTTAAATGTTCACAAATTTTGCCTTATGGCAGCACTTACTAATGAATTCTTTTCTTAAATTCAAGAGTAAGTGCTGGTTTGGGTACTTTAATATTAATATTGTTTTCTTGCAGACACAGATTGCACCTATCACAAAAATTTCTTGGAATTCGGGCTAAACCTATCAGTTTCCAACTAATCACAGGGTCCAGCCCTTCTTCCTTCATTTTCCAGAATCTCCGTGAAAGGAGATATTTGTATTTGTTAGTTTGCAGTATAATACTGCAAACTAACAAATATTAATATAGGTAAATATTTTCTCAGATTAGTAGACAAACATTTTAATAACAACAATCCTCTACGAAAAATTTTTAAAAATTAGCTACTCTTGTACCCCAAATATGGACAACATTATAAATTCTCATAATAGGCAAATTCTAAAGAATTTATGTAATACCGACTCTGGGTCTGGAATTTTAAATGAATGCAATTGTAGTTCCGTGGATATCTGCCCGGTGGAGAGCAAGTGTAAATCCACCCAGGTAATTTATGAAACTCACATTTCAACATCCAATAAGAAAAATTACTGGACTTATATTGGAAAGTCCATGGGCCCCTTTAAGCAAAGGTATTACAATCACAAGTATTCTTTTTCGAACTCGGGTCAGAAATTCCAGACAGCCCTTTCAACTCTTGAATTTCCTACTCTTGAATTTTAGAAAAGAATTCTAGTAAGTGCTGCCATAAGGCAAAATTTGTGAACATTTAAAATTTAAATACTAAATTCAGTTTTTAGGAGAGAAAATATAAATTAAATTGTTATTGATTGATTGATTAATCAATTAAATTTTTAAATAGTAAATTTGAACCCCTCTACCTTCCTCTTCCTTTCTCCTATTAATATCTACCTTTTAAGAAATAAGAATACTTAGACTAACTTAACCCTCAATATTTTCTGCAAGTATGTATATATTTTTTCCCTGCACCTAAAATCTTTTAAAAAACTATTTTTAAAAAAATTTTTTTAATAAATTTTATTTTTAATTTAAATCTAGGTTTATAATTAATTAGATTAATTTAATTAAATTTAAATAAATCATATGTCAGATTTTTCCCCCAAATAAAATTTTTTCTAAAAATCTTTTTTCTAATACTTCACCCCATTTATAAATGCTAGTTTCGTTAACACGTCCCTAGTGTCTCTATCAAAATGAAATTTTTCTTTTCTTTTTCCTTTTTCCTCCCTCTCTTTCCTTTTTGTTTAGCTCATTTCCCAGTCAAACCCCACTTCCTATTTCTCCCGTTACCCCACTTCCCCTTTTTAGAGCTAGACAAAGCCAAATTTTTAAATTTTTCACTTACAACTTAATCTAAAAGTAATGTTGTCCAAAATCTAAAAATAGACATTGATTGCTATCTAGTTTTTCTGTGACATAAATTTTTGAACTTCCGCCAGTAATATCTTAACATTAGTGGTGGAAATTCAAAAATTTTATTTTATTTCATTTTGAGTATTGATAGTTGCTGATGAGATGTGAAATCTCTCTTAGGGATTTCATGTTGAAATGATCATTCAACGCTTTTGAACTTTCAAAATTTATTTTCATTTTATATATTTATATATATATATAATAATGTCAAGTTTGTAACTGGCAAGGATAATCCAACAAGATCAACTTAATATAAAATATTAAGTGTTATATCTGTATAGAGAAATCAATGGATGTTATCCGGAGCAATATAATATTTATAAAGGAAAACTCAACACATCATTTAGATTGGTTTTAAATTATAATTAATTTCTCTGAGCTAAATTTGCTCATTTCATCAGACCACATTATATTCATTCCATTTGGCATAAATATTTTTCTGGAATAAACATTTCTTTAAAATGGAATGGAAAACAAATAGCATGATCTAGAACAGAGACTTTAGCCTTATCTCAGTTGGAGATCACTCAGTCAGTTAAATGTCATACATGCTTTGGACGATCATGTTTTGAAAGAGACATGACTGACTGGGCAGAAAATTATCCCGCAGTCGGTTGCCATTGCTTTCTGCAGTAGACTGGTGGCTGGCCAAGGCTATAGAACCCAATCTGTCCTATTATTTAACCCATAACTGGAGGGAATGGATGGATTAATACCTTTCCCAAGGGTAGACTGGTTAAAAAGAAGTCATCATTCTTGGATAGTGATCATAAACACATTACATGCCCACTCACAGGCACATGAATATATATATATATATATATATATATATATATATATATGTATGTATGTATAACCCTACACATTAGCCCAATCACATATACTTACTTATATCCATATACACATATGTCCATACTTTCACATATGTACATACAAATGCATCTATGCATACACTTACATATGTTCACAACACACATATGTCCATGCTCACATATGAATATTGCCTTTGCATACTCGCATATATATTTATGAAGACCAGATTTATACATGTATAATCAATAATAACACAAGTGTGCTCTCCCAGGAATATCCACCTTTTGTAAAACTTTTTTATGCATAGATATTACTCCACAAATGGATAAATTTTCCACAATTCACTGAAAAATATCCCCTATTCTTCTTTGAACTCTTTTACCTGATCCATTACAGATAAAACTATTCCATGTGTGATATACTTCTGGCAGCCAAGTAGTTATCTCCCTTTAATTTAACTCTTTAAATTATTTTTTTCCACTGCTGTAGCCTGGCATTGAATTCATAACTCTTTGGGTTAAGTCAGTAGAACTAGCCAATGCTTATATACACTGGGTCATGTGTTCTTGAGGACATCAGTGTATGCATTTCTGGGACTTATAAACTTAATGTCTCAGTAAACATTTTTTTAACAGAGCTCATCTTTGGTGCTAATGATTTTCTCTAACATTTTTTTTACCAGATCTCATATTGCAATCTTTGATGCTAATCACTTTCTCTTATCTGTTAAAATTAAATTTTAACTGATATCATCATCATCATCATCATCTAACATCTGTGTCCATGCTAGCATGGGTTGGACAGGGTTTTCTTGATGACTCTATAATTGAACCATC
The DNA here is from genome assembly GCA_037127315.1 of Ascarosepion bandense. Classification (NCBI taxonomy): domain Eukaryota; kingdom Metazoa; phylum Mollusca; class Cephalopoda; order Sepiida; family Sepiidae; genus Ascarosepion; species Ascarosepion bandense. Next base: position 268,024 of record JBBBDQ010000129.1, on the reverse strand, counting down.
ATGAAATATTGGAGCAAGTTTTACAGCTGTATGGTCTTATTAATATCAACTAGTTAAGGAGTCTGGAAACTCAGTGCTTTTATTGAGACACCATCTCTAGGAAGATTACCTGCCAAGATTAAAGAGTTCAGCCTAATGAAGATATATTTACCAAAATTACGCAAAAAATATCTTGAAATACAAAAGAGTAAAGTTATTCAATAAAGTCACCATTGGATTTAATCATGGCCACCAAATGACTTCAGAATCTTCTGAAACTCTTCTGAACAGGCTCCTTGTTTAAATTGGTAAATGCTACCATAATCTTTGCCTTCAGGTTAACTTTGGTGTTACAAGGAGTTTTGTTGGTCTTTTGCTCAACCATGCCCTATACATAATAATCAAGTGGGGTTGCAGGCTAGGGAGTTAGGTAGCTAGATGTAAAGGGTAATGTGGTCACAGAAATTATCTGACAGCCATGACTGGGTTCTCTTGTTTGTGTGGAATGTAACAGAGTTCTGTTGCCAGACATAAGGTCTTTCAGCACCCATCCTCTTGTGCCAGAGCAGCACAACCTCCTGAAGGTATCTGATGTGGTTCTCTGTATTGAGTTGGGAGGACCTGTGGGAAGATGAATGGAGGCATAATGTCACAATCACTAATGATCACTCCAAACACTGTGATGATGTTGATTGGATATTTGGTTACATCTTTTGTGAATACAGAAAATCAATGGTTGTTATGTGTATTCATATTGGGGCTTCCAGTATGAATGCCAAGCAGTACAATGTACAATTTTTTAAGTTTTGGTGAAATGAACTGTGTCATGGTGCTCTTTTACTCACAGCTGGTGCCCAGCTGACCCTACTATATTGTGCAGTTGACAAAAACAAACAACAAACATGCAGGAAATTAAAATTATAAAATGGTAAGAATTTACTAATTGCCCCCTGTTTGTCTGTCTGTGTGTGTATATATATATATATATATATATATATATATAGCAAATATTTATTTCTATGCTTGCATGTGGGCATGAATTGATGACCACATGCAAGCAAAGAAATAAACATCTGCTTAAATACTTTCCAATTTCATGTTTAAGTTTCAGTTCAGATCAAATTAAATTATACAATCAAAAAAACATCATTCCTGCATTATAACATAAAACTACCATAATCTATACAAGAAACAAAAATAAAAATTCCAGAATGGACAGTTCATAATAAGCATCTGGTGATTGCATAGTGCATGCACCTCAGAGTTGTTCAGTAGGTGTGGGATTATATATATATATATATAAAAACAAATAAAAAAATTCAGCAACATTTACATTTACTCATTTGTATTTATTAATCATTAAATTATATCACTTAGCATCCTCAATAATTTATCTTGACTTTCATAACCTTAAGTATATTTTTGAGAATTTTTAAGTTTAAAATTTTAGAAACCTAATGATGTTTTGTTTTTATTTTAGTTTATAAATAAATGTTACTAAATAAAACCTTTATATTTGCCTTCATAATGTGCACAAGAAGATGAAACACATTGGTAAAAACAAGGTTTCCTTTTGTTTTCATTCTTATTGTCTTTTTACAGATATATTTTATTTATAGCTGAATTTTTATTCATATATAAATGTGTAAATAGACCCAGAATTATTTTTATGATGAATAGAAATTAATTTTGTAAGTTTATCTATTAATACAAGTTAAATATCTTTTAAGCTAAAATTATTTTCTTTATTTATAAAAATGTTTTTCTTCATGTTATCTATTCTAATACTATTTTATATTTCTTTCAATTAACAAATAACCCTGCAATTGATATTTTAAAATATTGTATATATATATATATATATATATATATATATATATATATATTATGTACTGAATAATACTATAAATGCATGAAATATTTCCAATAATAATTTCTAATTGCCAAAATTGAAATAATTTTTTCTATCATTAGTATTTTATTTTCTATTGTAACAATAACAGTGATATTAAAGTACTATTTCTTAACCTAATAATAACGACTGACAATATCTAAAAAATAAAAATATAAAATATTACCTTCAATGTTTTCTTCATCAGATTTTAATTTTGTCTTTAGATATTTTGTTTCAGATTGTAGAGAATTTACTTTCTGTATCAATTCTTCCATCTTCTTTTCAGTTTCTATTCGCTTGTTCTTTTCATCCAACATTTCATCCTTTTTCTTTTCCATTTCTACCAAAGACATTTTAAGTATCTGAATATCTGAAAAAAAAGTTATTAAAAGTGATTTAAATATAATATAATTAAATTATTTCAGTTATTTTAAAAATTTTCTTATCAAACATTTCTTTGTAATTGTCATGAATTTGTTATAAAGATTTATAACTGAGAACACATAGTCTTCTAGACACTCTCCTTGTTTAAGTTAGTGAATGCTGCCATAATTCTTGCTTTCAGTTCATCTATGACAGAAATCTAGGAAAATTCATTTATGTTTTTATCTGCTTGTTATGTAACAATATGATAAATATTTGTGGATAGTGAGACATGTTTGAAAAAATAGCAACATGAAAATAAAATCTTTAGTTTTTTACATGGATACTTAACATAGTGCAATAATGAGTAATTTAAGCCATTCAAAGTAAATTCATTTGCAACTGGGTACTCTTAGAATTGTTTCCTTGTGTTATTAATCATTTGCTTTATGAATTGCCAATAAAAAGATGGAGATTTTAATGAGATAGGTACTTTTAAAATGAAAATGAAAATAGTAATTTTAAGTTTTATAGTGAATTTATTTCAATATCATGTTTGTTAACTGAGTGTTTCTTAATCACCAAACTGCATCAATGAAAAAGTAACTGATCACTAACTTTCAAAACTATTTTGAAAGCTGCAAAATTAGACGTTTTATAAGTGGAATATGAAAAATTGAAAGAGATATGCTATATGTTTTTGGTCTAAAAATTTTTTAAGCTATGTGTGCTTGGCTGTTGAATGAAACCTACTCTCACAGTTCTTGAGATATTATTTTCCACTACTTCTCGTTGTTTATGGATCATAACATAAACTTCACACACACAAATACATATTATCTAATTTAAATGTTTCATGAAACTAGTCTTTAAATATTTGTCTATACTTCTGAGATGAGGTTGTATATACACTATTTACATTATTCAGACTATTGTCCTGATATTTACTGCCATGTTTATGATGTTTTGGCCATTGACATTAGATTTATAAGTCCCAGAACATCACATGCTGATGTTCTCAAAGACACATAGCCCAGTGGATATAAATGTTGGTTAGTGACTTAAGCCAAAGAGTTGTGAGTTCAATACTAGGCTGCAGCAGTGGTGAACAAATAACTTAGAAGAGTTAAGTTAAAGGAAAGTAACTACATGGCTACCAGAAGTGGGATCACAGATGAAATGAGAATAATGTAAAGGATTTCAGTTTGATATTACGGAACATACAATGGCCAAAATGTCATAAACATGGCAGTAAAGATGAGGACAACAGTTCGAATAATGTAGTCTTAAATGTTTTTTTTCTTTTATTGTAATTGTAACACTTTTGTTAATACATGCATTATTTTCTGTTACTCATTCATTACTCAAACTCACATTTGAGTCTGCAATAATTATTATGGGAAAAATAATACTAGGAGATGTGTTTTCTGTATAAACACAACAAACATTGCTATAACAGAGTAGTCTTAAATTACAACAATTTGATGGGTAAAGCATAAAAAACTTAAGATTTTTTTGAAAAAAATATTTGAAATAGAGACTTAATTTGAAATAGTAGCCATTGCAGTCATTGATTGTAAGAAAGTCATTGCCTTATGAGATCTGATGTACTTAATGTTAATAATACATATTTAATTAAAAATTTCCAAATGTTGCCCCTCGTGGAAGCAAATGAGCATCATCAATCGATATATTAAGAAAGCTAAATGGTAATTTACACACTTGCAGTGATTATAAATAAAGTGTAAACCTGTTCATATTCATATTCTATTCCAAACATTGAATTGGCACTACATTTGTTTGCCAGAATTAAATATTTTCCGAAAACTGATCTCAAAACCGCTCCTCACCAAATCCAAATTGATGATAATTTTAAGAATTAAGAACTATTACATCATAAATTTATTTAGATAGACCTAAATATCATACAGGGTAGAAACAGCAAGTGCCATATTTCCAAAATTAGTAGTAGAAAATCTTCTAAGAAGGGACATAAAAATACAATAATATATCATGGTGATAAATATCAAGGTTATCAGCCAACAAAGGAAAGCTAAAGTTAAAAACCAACTATGTATTAAATAGATTTAGAATGGCTTGTATGTCCATTAATAAGAACAAATGTGAATTTAATTGGAAAAATATCATATTTTCGATACTGAATTTCAAAAGATAGTATTTCACCGGATCCAAGTTTAATACAGAAGATATGTCTGCTCTGGCCAATGAAAAAAATTAGAATCCTTTTTGGTTTTAGTTAACTTCTGCAGGAGGTATTTGCTGAAATATTCTGAATTAATTTAATCTTTTTTCCATTTTGTGTATAAAGATACATTAAATTTAAATACAACAAACAGTATTTGGTATGTTAAAAAAATGTTAATGCTTTTAAAAATCTTCACAGAGGGTTAAAAAAAAACTATTGTAAAGATTTTTAATCCCAAAAAGGATTTCATATTAGCTGCAGATGTAAGGGAAAATTCCATATCAGCAATTTTATCTAAAAAAAAAAACATGCACTAATGTACATCTCTAAAAGTTTAATGGCTGCAGAATCTAATTATTTGAATATAGAACAAAAGGCTTTAGTAATTGTATAGAACACTAGTAAAACTTACCAATTCTTATTGGGAGAGAATATATAAAAGGAAATACTATTCTTGATGTTGAAGTATTGTTGCGATTATAATTTAAAGTTGAACAAAGAGAAAACATATCAGATAATGTGATAGATGAATTTTTACATTGGATTGAAACTGACATTCAACCTTTAAACTGCCTTAGAAAAATTTTATTGTTCAATATTAAGTAAAATTTTAAATAAATATATTTTGAATGCAGTTACATGCCTTAAACTCCAGATAAAATGTGTTGCTGGTAATTCTGCTATAAAATATATTGCTGGCCATCTTGCTACAAACATGCATGTATTTTTTTATATTTTCATAATGTTTTGCTTTTGCTTGGAGGTTCAGTATTTACTTGGAGGTTCAGTATTTGCTTATAACTGGGATGCTATCACCCACGGTGGTCATGGGAATGACAGCAATTAAGAGATGATTTTGTTGCTGGCTGTAGTTTATTGTCATACCCAGGACTGAAACAGTATATAGAAGAAGCTCGATTCAAGAGTGGATAATATCCCTTAATTTCCAAGAAGTGTAGTGATAGTAAACTACATTGCCTCATTTATATATCAATATACAAGCTTGTATATGTAATCCTTCTATTGTGCAGAATGAGGTATACATTCTTTCAATCACTCAAGGTGCTATTATTTAAAGTCAGAGTTTATATTCAATAGCACTGTCATGAGGTGAATATAAACTCTGACATTAAATAATAACAATATACTTTTCTTCTGCTCTCAAAGCAGCATTTTCCCTGCAAAACATACTATCTCTTTCTGAGTGATTCTTTGTGGCACCACTCTATCAATTATCTTTGCTTTCAATCTCATCTCAGGAAAGGTGTTGTTTTGCAACTGCAGAAGCCCTTGGGTAAAAACCATTTTTGGTTCCTTCATAAAGGCTACCAGTATTCTAGGGACCACTTTGAATAAACAAAAAGACTGTAGTAAATTACTAGATGTTTTTTCATAGAGTTTTCTTTTATCAGTTGTAATAAAAAAAATCAGCCTGTTTGGATTTATTCTTATTTGCAGCAGTAACTGGGCTGTCACTAAGGTCATTTTTGCTTTCTCTCTATTACTGGCATTAATTCTGTTGACTAGTCTCCTTAATGTGCTCATATCAAGTGTAACCTTTCTATAAATGTTCACTAACATCCTATGAATGTTTATAGAAATGTTTTTTTCTAAGAACAAATTTTGTAACAACTCTTTAATTTCTATAAATGTCCAGCAAGACAGCCAGAAAGTGTATTATGGGTAGGAAAAGGGGAGATAATTGTACAAATATTTTCCTTGGGGTTCTAGACACTTTATTGTCAAGAAAACCTAGGAATCTATATATTAATACCTACATATGTCACACTGTAGAAAGAGATATGGATGCCCACACAGACACAAAAGGTTAAGTATAAGATTATTGATAACGTACATGCAAACACGCAAAATAAATGAAAGAAAACTTGAACAGGACTATAAAATGAAAAGGGAATTACTGTAAAATATATATCATCTATTACAAAGAAAAAAGAAAGAGAATATTATTGTCCTTATAGTGTTTTTGAGCTTTAAATAATAATTTCAAGTCTTTCTTTGCTGTCTTCATCTTGATTCTCGTTCAGCTAAGAAAAATGTATAACAAATGTTATTTACACTATTTACATGAGGACAGTGGTCCATACTGTCCTCATCCTTTGTGGCTATCAAAATGTTTCAGCTGTTGTGTCCTCTGGTTTTCTTCAGGTGTATGTTGGTCTAGGTAACTTACAGGGAGTTTTGAACTGAACTATTTCTTTTATCTACAGAGGTAGTGTAAATAATAATATAAATGATGATAATTTCCCATTACAGACAGAAATTCAGACAAAAATTGTAGAAGAAGTGTTTTATATTACAAACAGATAGGAACATCTGTTTAGAAAAATTAGTTTTCATGTTGAGATTATTAAGGAAATTTAAAATTATTGAGATTATTATTGAGAAAATTATCAATAAAATGAAGATTAATTTTTTAAATTTATTTAATTCAAACTCCATTAACAATATAAGATTAAATTATATAGACAATAAATAAGTAAAGATTAAGGTTTGAATTAAACTGCATGAGAAGCTACTGAAAAGATCTTTGTTTAAGTGAGAAGTCCTTAAAAATATATTTAGTTATTTGGTCTTCTTTTTTATGTAATGGGGTCGACCAAGAACTTTTCAACACCTTCCTTGAATAAAAAATTACTTCAACTGATAAGATCAATTATAATTCCATTATATTGTAAGTCTTCAATTTTGAAAGTGTCATGTTAAAATTACATTGTGTAAAAGTGTCTATATTTAAAATTGTCAATATCTAAAGCAAATTTTAAAATTGCTTAAAATTTTGCTTTCTCAAAGACTTATAGGTTTAAAAAAATTGCAAAAATATCTGTTTTAAATCATAAATGATAAAGATTTATTTTAATAATAAATTCAATAGAACAGAAAGAAGATTTTACCCATTTGATGTGCCATATTCAGTTGCTTGATGTGCTGCCAAAAGTCTTTGAACATGGAACTGATTTGCACTTTGTCTTGTTCTATTATAGAAGAGATATGTGCAGCAACTTCTTTTTCTTGTTTCAAAGAATTAAAGATAGAAACTACCTTTGATTGAAGATTGAAATTTTTGTCCCTAAAAAATAATTTTAATAAGGAATATTAATGAACAAACAAATAGAGTTCATTTTACTTTGTTAATAAATTATTATTAGCTTTGAAAATATCTTAAACAAAATCTCTTCTGAACATATTATGATGTAATCATAACTATATAAACTTTAAGTATAATGACAAATATAATTAAATGTTCACTTATCTATCTGCCTCTTTTAAAGATTAAGTGCTTATATACATTGTGTGTGTATATATATATATGTAGAGAGAGAGCGAGACACTTTGTTTAAATATATTACACATATATAAATTTTATGCATAAAGAATCATAAAATCACATGAAAAATTATATGAAAGATTTAATCATAATACCTTGTCTGTCATTTTTAATGAAACCTGCATAAAAGAGGGATTGCTGCCCAAATACATAATATATTATGCATTGTTGAGATATAGAGAAAACTAAAGGAAAAGATTTTGTAATAATGGACATATCAATGGAAACAGAGTCTAGACAGAGGTTCTTAAAATACTTAACATTAAAAGAAGAAACCTTGTATTTCACAAAAATATAAACTTTTTTCAAATTTAAAGTGAATCTCTATTTTGATTAATTAAATTGAAAACACACATAAATTTTTCTGTATTTCTATATCTATAAATAAAAAAATGTATTGTTTATTATATTTAAATGGAAATTATTTTCACAACAATGATCTAACATTGCCTGATGATGAGATATAAATCTTTAAGCATAGAAATGTTCATGTCACAATGTAATTTTAATTAAAAAACAAATTTAATTAATATATATATATATATATATATATATATATATATATATATATATATATATATATGTATGTATATATTAAAAAAGGATTAATTCAAAGATGTTGAATGGCCATTTCGATATGAAGATCCCCACGGGGGACAACACATCACCTCAGCAACAAAAAAACCCTTTCAGAAACTGGAGAAAAATTAGTCTACTTTTCCTTTTTAAATAGATTGCAAAGAAATTAAAAAATAAAATAAAATTAAATTAAAAAAAAATAAAAATGAAAATAAAGGGAAAGAAAAAGAAAACGAAAAAGTAAAAGAAAAAGATAGAATAAAATCAAATAAATAAGAAAAGAAAAAAATTGACATCGTCTGGGTTCGCAAAAAAAGAGAATGTAACTAAAAATTAACAGACAGCCGTGTTAAATCGACGTAAGTTTAAGCAACACGGAAAAAAGGTGGTAAGAGAGATAAAAGAAGGAAGGGAGGGAAAAAGAAAGAAACGAAAGAAAAAATTTTTTTAAAAATATTACAGACGCTGGACAAATTCAAAAACCTAATTTCCCCAAAACGTTGAAGTATTAGAAAAAGGCCTTTACTTAAAAAGGCATAATTATTAATAAAAGGGAATAAAAAGATATAGGATTTAAAATAAAATTATTTTTAAAAAAATTAGGTCATTTGAAATTAAACTAAATAAAGACAACACTAGGTAAAAAAAAAAAAAAAAAAAAAAAAATTAATTACAATTATACATACCTATAGATAGAAGTACACACATACATATATATACACACACAATTCTACGATTAAGAATACAAATATACATACACATACATTCAATTTATTACACACTTATATACATATACATGTGCATACACACATATATATATGTGTGTACACACCTATATACAAAAAATTCATATACACACAATATACATGTGTACACATACATGCACACATATACACACACACACAACACACACACATATATATATACATATTCCATATGCACTCACACACATACATATAAAAATATAAAAAATTAATGAATATTATGAAAAGAAGCATTTAAATAGCTAAAAAAAAAAAAAAAAAAAAAATTTTTTTCCAAAATTACATATAGCCCACATACATAAATACATATATACATATATATACAAATATGCACATCCACACACAAACATATACATATACATAAAAAAGAAAAAAAGAAAAAAAGAAAAATAATAAAAAGAAAAATTAAAAACTAAAAATTAAAAAATTAAAAAAAAGTTTCTGAAAGGATTTTTCTGTTGCTGAGGTGATGTGTTGTCCCCCGTGGGGATCTTCATATCAAAATGGCCATTCAACATCTTTGAATTAATCCTTTTTTTAATATATATTTGCTCTGTAATATTTTATTACATGGAGCTCTCTTCCTGTATCATTTTTTAATATTAAAATAAAATTTTTAATATTAATTAGGATCGGGTTTTTTGGAATTTACCTTCCTTCTTTTTTCCCTTGGATTGAAGTATCTGAATTAAAATATATATATATATATATATATATATTCTTTCAAATTATTTAAAAGAAATATTATAAAGATATGAACCTTTGAGATTCATTTTCTTTAGTTAAATTTGAAACTTCTTGATTTAAAGTAGAAATGTCTTCTTCAAGATTTTTAAGATGTTGTTGTGCTGTTTCCAGTTCTTTTGTGCGGACATTCAGTCTGAAAGTATTAAAAAGTGAAATATAAATATATCTAACTGATATATTTATAAAAAAATGTTAAAAACGGTGGGATCACATACATTTAACAAGATAAGTCATAAATGTAGGAAATAATAAAATTCATACATTTTTGATAAATTTTGCTAATTAAAAAAAATGAAAATTATCAATTGTACATTTTTTCCCTGCTGACCTGATTTAACACCTTATACTAGCAAAGTTCTTTATAATAAAATGTCAATATTATTAAAAAGATAATTATAATGTTATAAATTGTTAAGAATATAAAAAATGAGAAGTAATGTTTCAAATATTTATCTTTTTTCTTATTTTGCTAAATATTTTTATTTGAAAGCTTTATTGATTAATTGTAAATGTTCTAAATGTTCAAGTGAGACTTGATTAAAGTTGATACTTTTAAATGCAAAATAGGGAAAAATTCTCAGAATTCTTTATTTTAAACATAAATCAACTTTGAGTCTCATTTTATAGTTGAATTATAGATTTATAAAAAATGTATTTTATAATAAGATTTTGAAAATTTAATTATTTTCTTTAAAATAATTTATATAAAGTGATTTTCAAAAACTTAATTGATTTATTAATTAAACCAAGGCAATGAATATTGTAAAATATTAGGAAATATATGTTACTTTCAATTTGTTAATAAATGTAAGAATTCTTTTTGATTATGCTTCTCAAATGTTTTATTGCCTTTTATCAAAACATTTTTAAGTGATCTATTTTATTATTGCTTCTTAAATTCAATTTGATTCACTAAAAATGCTATACTAAAAACATAAAGAAACTTGCTAAAAATAACCTTAGGATGTGAAATAATGAAAATTTTGTTATTAACCACAAACCAATTGAAGAGTATTATTATACTTATTTTGTCTTCACAATTTGGATATCAGAACAGAAAAAAAATTTGTAAATAAACCAAACTAAAAAAAGGGATTTTTTTCCACTCTTTTTTATGCTGAAGTTTGTAATCATTTCAAGTGTTCCACAGTTTGTTGAGAGTACAGTTTGGCTGATAATTGATTTGCCTTTACAAATATGCAAAATGTGAAAATCAGAAAAAAATAGAAAATAAAAACTAATAAAACAAAGGCCTCCAAAAGAAAAGCAATTGAACATACTGCTCAGTCAAAGAAGTTGATGTTTTCTGCAAATTCTTGTTTTCATTCTCCAGCTTTCCAAAGGAATACTGCAAGTCTCCAACACGTATTAACAGTTCTGCTTCTCGTTGTTCACAATCACGACATTTTTTTAATTCTTCTTCCATCTTCTGTAATTTTTCTTCCAGCATTTTAATTTCTCTATGGATCAAGTAACTGACACCACAGTAATGACATACAGTATCATCTCGAGGAAGATTTTGGATCTCTTCTGGTAGAGGGTGTTGAGGACTATACCGTTCAAAGACTGGTTCCATTCTGCGAATCAAGTTTTTAAAAATATCTGGAATTTTAAATCTGCATACTTCTCTTTAGTTTTAGTCTGATTGAGTTTTCAAGTTAAAAAATAACTTGCTGAAAAAGACATGAAAATAAAATCATTTATGAAAATAAGCAGGAATAAGTAATTTATTGGTGTCATAACTTTGTGATGTTCTAATGAAATACACATGTATATTTGTGATGTAAGAAATAAAAGCAATTATCTACAATATATTCATTGCAATTCTACCTAAAGCCTCACACACAAAGTCTTATATGAATATAAATATAGATAATACATAAATATTTATTATGTACATAATATATCTCTTTGTGAATAATAACTTTATGCTGTTTATGTTATACTCTGCTGCAATTACATCTCTTTCTGATTCACAGTACATATCAGACAAATGTGAATGCTAAGATTAAACAAAACACAAAATAAAAAAGTTGTATTTTGCACAGGGGCTCCAAGTATCACATCTGCTTCACAAAACAAATAACCACAATGAAAATACAATAGCACATCATGAATATTCCCACCAGAAAAAAGTTGACACAGGGAACCACAAGATTTGCTTAAAAGAAAGCCTCTTGTAAATAACTGATACTGTTTGAGCTGAAAGGTCACATACTGACATACAGACATATTGTCACTACCATGATTGCTTCTCTTATCACAAATTTCATTGATACCCTTTAACCAGAATTCAATGATGATATTCTGCTTGATCAACCATCACTATCTGCTCTGGGCAGCCCTTTTCATCATCCCTGTGACACTGTTTTACTGATACCACATTTGACCTGAATCCAACAGAGACATTCTGCTCATCAATCTACACTATCCCTTCAGGCCTCCCCAGTCATCACCACCATGACCCTGTCTCATTGATACCATGTTCTAGCAGCATTCAGTAGAGACATTCCACTCAATAAACCTTCACTATCTCCTCACTTGATTTCAACCATGAAGAAGGACATTTGTCAAACCCCAAACGATGGTTAATCCACCCAGATTTCTGACTCCAAATGTGACTTTGGCCGACCAACCAAGAAATCAGTCAATTCACGGCCCTACTGACAACACCTTTACTCATAATTGCTATCCTTGCCAACAATGATTAAAGAACTACACGTAAACAATTTTGCTGCCATTCGAACAACTACATATATATTCTAAAATCTGATGAATACACACTGTTCAACTTTTAATTCTTATTTGTTCCTTTCCTTTGCAACAAAATGCTTGTTATAACATTAGTAAAGCATTAATTCTTAACCATTAACAATCACTTTCCAGAACAAAAAAAGTTTTTCAGAAAATAAATAATATTTTCTTTTAGAATAGATAATATTTTTATTATAAGTAATATATTAATTTATTTTGCATATCTTGATAAAATGCAAGTTATAAAAATGAAATAATTAATTTTTTAATAAACTGGTTTATTAAATATTTTTTGAATTACTATTAATTAAATAAGATTCATCATTAATATTTACTTTAATAATTAATATAATATTACTTATTTAATAAGTATAAATGAAATATGAAGTATA